>JAOVYW010023125.1:0-32260 GCA_025775045.1 Hiodon tergisus | reverse complement strand
AACCTGCATAACTGTAAAAACCCAGGGTTTCTTCAAGACAAGATTAAAACATCCCTGAGGAATTTCTCTGATTTCCAAAACAAAAATACTACACTGAACACCGATGGTGTTACTGAATTCCTTTTGTACATGTAGAAGTGAAAACAAAAAATGTAATCTTTCAGTTTGCACGTTTTTCAAAGATGCGAACAACTCATTTGTCTTCGAACATTACATTGCATTTATTAGTTTAAATAAATTGTCATCCGTTTGTATCTGGTGAATTCCACAGATTATTTGACTAAATATAGACTGCAACCAGGGGAATTGTAGCCGATTGCCATTCTGATAATGAGCACGTTGGTTAAATAATAAATGCATACAATTCAGTTTATGTTCTGCTTAACTTTACTATGCTACAAAATTGAAATTAAAATGATTATCATTCTTCTAAGATGTTTCTCTTATTCATGCAACAGTCAAACGTAACTCTGTTTATACATGCAGCTCTATTAGATTTTGGAATATATATAGAGTGCAGTATCATTTGGCAACAGTTTTAAATGAGTGCCTTGTATCGCACACTTTTAACAAAATGATAGCTTTAGAATACATCGCTGTGTTGCTGTGGTCTGGGTGAGTGAACAGGACATAATCAGTAATGCAGGAAAAAGGAAAACAGCCGTGGTCACGCTGACTTGACACAGATCAGATGAGATCCCGCCTGCATGGGAATGTCCCGTCTGCTCACGTGCACAGACTAAAGTGGACATCCCGACACACTCCAAGGAACTCGGAGTGCTTTTTGAAGAACACATGTGACGTTAAGTCCCGAACTTCCTTAAGCACACGATGCACACAGGCTGGACGGGTGGGGGGTGGGGTCACAATGTTTCACAGAGTAGTCCTGCCTGTTTACATTTGGAGAAACGCAAAAACAGACCATGGGCTGTGATGTGTTATTATCTGCAAGGGCGTGACACAGAAAATTCCCACTCTTAGCCATGAACTTTTATAACATCCCTGGTGCCTGCCTAACCAGTTTGCTTCAAGTATAAGCAGACACATTTGAGGCAAATTTATACAGAAGTTGCAAAAGAATGGTTGACCATTTGCCAAATCAAGGATTATGATGTCTGAAAAACTGGAGCTTCAAAGATGGGGGTGCGGGTGGGATTTGTTTTGAAATATTAACAAGAAAATTTTATGTATTACATTTAATCAGCAAAATAAATTTCATTTTTATTTAATTACTATAAATCACCAGGAGGAGTTTTTTTAATACTAAAATGTTGTACTGACATTAAACAATAAATAAATACAAATTATTGATTAATTTCTCATGTCACATCATGCAAGAGAGTACCCTGTCTACATGTATGTCAAACTGCGCAGTCAATGATTCAGGATTGTGAGGAATAAGTTGATGTGCGGTCCCATATTTATGACAGTTGGTCCTGATCGTTGCCCATTATCTAAACAGGGAGTCTAGGGGATTCCAAGACTGAGTGGGGTAGTCATCACAACGACTGGTTTCAAAAGTGGAGTCTGGATCCTATGTCTCTTAACACAACTGCATAAAGTTTCATAGGTTTATCACATCAGCAACAGCAGATCTGATGGTAGAATCTTCCCCAACAAAAAGTTAAAAATCAGGAAAAATTATTTTGTATATTAAACATACTCTGGAACGTTGTTGAATAGCTTGCATTTGAGGTCAGACACCCTGCATTTTCATTCTGGGTTGCTTGGGATATGTCCTAATGTGCTAAACAGGATAACATTATCAACTGGTAGCTAGTCGCATTGGTCTAACGATCATTTTAACCCTGTGGTATAAAAACGGGCAAGAGAAAAAAATAAGAGGGAGAATTCAAGGACAGAGCAGAGGGTTTGTGCCAGTGACATGCACTCTGATTTTTCATTTTTCAAATATAGATAACCCCACTGGTTACAGTTCCCTAGTGTTGGAAGCAAGGACCGCCAGTATTTCCCAAGATCTCTCTGCCGCGTCTGAACATCCCCCCACCCTGTAGTGTAGCCTCTCGTGTCTCCTACGTGTGCCAGTGATAGCCTCTTCCACTTCTTACAGCGAGAGGAATTCACTTGAAGCGACTTCAGACATGTCTGAACCGGATCCCACTAGTGAAGAGTCCCGTGTGACTCACGCCCTTGACACTTTGACCACTATGCGCGCCATGTCTTTCCACCTTTAGCACACACAGGTGCTCGGGGGGGGGGGGGGGGAGGTTTACTGCACCCGCGTGACGGATTTATTAGACGTCCCATGATATGCTCAACGTCAGCTTATGCCAATTTCAAAATTAGCTACTCAATAATGACAGGCGAAACACATGACTTTTGGTCATTGGCTCAGTTGATTTTATAATCGTGGTCGTGGACATGTTGAAGGGAAGTGTAGAGCAGTGGTTGGGGTACTGGGTTTTGGATGGGTTCTAGGTCATCCAAAACCCGGGATCCAAGCTGCCGACATACTACTGAGAAAGACAAAATAAGCAAGCTCGGTTGAGCTTGCGATCGGCTTGTCTAAGTTACCGTATGAGACCTCTCACTAAATACGAGGTCATGATGCAGACATGATTACATTTCTGGCAAAGGCCGAGTACGGATGAGGTAATTGCATGAACACAGCTGTAATTCTGGCTGGTGACGGCAGGTGATGTCACTGATTCAGCAAAGCTGCAGCTGCACACGGTTACGTTTCCCTTGCTTCTCCTGGTCCGGCTAGTCAACTTTGTCAAACTTCACGGTTTTGTGTGAGATTTCATTCAATGGATAGGTGGATCTAAGTGAACATTTATCATTACACCAAAATGGTATTCTGCAGTCAAATTTAAGAATTTAAACTTAGAGAACAGGTTCATTCTAAATGATGTATGTATACGAATGGTCTCCTCACAGGTGTTTGAGTGTTGAATAATACCTGGCCTTTGAGTCAATTTTGTTAATGACAGAACCTATGTCACTAGAGGGCAGAATTGAACTGCATCTTAGTCAATATAATAGTTAAACGGGTCTAAGTGTATCAAGTCCATCTTTTTAAAGGATTTCAGATCCTTTGGGTGAAAACATACACCAATAGTTACTCTTTTACCAATCATTCATTTGACCTATTCGGCCATTTGTGCATCTAGCACTGATATATAATATATGACAACAGTTATAACACAAACAAAAAAGATCTTACAAGTGCAAATTACACGCTATTCACATTTGAAGGAGTTAGTCTGTGTATTAATTTATTAATGTAGCTGTCATGGGTAGAGCAACAGGGAAGAGGGACCCAAATGCAGAAGTACACAAAACCTGGAAACAGGCAGGTGTCGATGATCAGGAAACACAAGTCAAAAGACAACAGAGATTACAAGGAAGGAGCGCTTGGAAACGGTCTGGAGAGATAGACAAGACTGAGCACTGAATGGAAGTCACTGAGGGGTTTATATCCAGTGGAAAGGGAAGCAGGATACCAGTGGTGGTGATGCTGAATTAATGGGGAAGAGGACAGGACGAACAAGTGCACATGGTGTTGTGGAATGTTCATTGAATGTTAACTGACTAATAGGACATGAGGCTAGGGAAGGGTGAAGCAATTAGAACTCAGGGGATGTTGATCTTTGGTAGCAGCCTGAGGAATTGTGGGGTGTAGATGTAACAGTAGCAGTCCATCTCGACCACGCTAAGGGTTAGGTCTTATAACAGCATGGGTAATGTCACCATGACTGGGGTTTGAGTCATGTTATGCTCTGCAGTTAGCTTTGCTTACAGCGCCTGAGTCTTGGGTGTGGGTCACTGAATGCGTGCAGTTCTTTTTTCAATGCAATTAAACTGACTACATTTAAGTATCAGCTTGCAATGCAGTAAACATATGTCAGCTTTATATTAAACAAGGTCTGATCATTACAGTCATAATTTAAACCAAGTGATGAATAAATTTTATTGCTGTCATTTGAATCCATTATTGTGATGATGGGATCATTATTATTTATTTGTGGGTTGAGAAAAATATATACAGTGCCTATAAAAAAGTGTTCACCCCCCCTTGGATGTTTTTATATTTTATTTGTTTTAAATACTGACACTGATCCACAGAAAAAGACTCATATCATATCAAACTCAAAATACATTTCTACCAATTAGTCAAAATTTATAACAAATATTAAACACAATATAATTGGTAGCATAGGTATTCACCCCCTTTAATGCAACTCACATAAATCACCACTGTGCAGCAAACTGGTTTTAGAATTAGCTCAGATAATTAATGGAGATCACCTGTGCACAGTCAAAGTGATTTGATTAAAGTGATTAGAAATACACCTGTCTCTGGAAGATCCACATACTGGTAAGTCAGTATCTTGGGGGAAACAATCCCCGTGAAGACAAAAGAACACTCCAGGCAGATCGGTGAAAGGGTTATTCATAAACATAAACCCCTCAGAGTAGTGTGATAATTATAATAATTAAGAAATGGAAAAAGTATGGCACAGCAGTAAGTCTGTAAGTAAACTGTTGCCGGGGTTCTTCATCAGTCACAGCTTTATGGGCGAGTGGCACTCTAGAGAAAGCCACTATTGGGAGGGGAAAGCAAAGGAAATCTCAGCTAGTGTTGGCATGTGGGAGACTCCTAAGTCAGCTGGAAGAAGATTCTATGAGCTTGTTGGCAATCAAACCAGACACTATGTTTGGCGCAAACAAAAACACCGCACATAACCAAAAATGCACTGTCCCCACTGTGAAGCATGGTGGTGTTAGTATCATGCTGTGGAGATGATTCTCTGCATCAGGCCCTGGAAGGCTTGTTAAGTTAGAGGGTAAAATGAAATACAGGGAAAACCTGATGCAGTCAGCAAGAGCACTGAGACTTGGGAGAAGATTTGTTTTCCGGCAAGACAACGATCCCAAGCATACGGCCAAAGCTACAAAAGAATGGTTTTGAAACAACAATGTTAATGTCCTGAAGCGTTATTTGAATACCCAGAAAAAAATCCAGTGTTAAATCAACTAAAAGGTTTCATTTAAATCCAAACAGATCCACACTGACTCCTATCAACTCAGCCAGAGCTGATCTGACACTAAAATCTTTTTCGCTTTGCACACATTGGTAGGTCGCTCAAATTAGACAAAATCTGAAGTAGACTTCGGCAAACTGTTTCATTTATTTTTAATAGCTACCGAATCCTGTAATGGTTTAAAGTTACAGGCATTAACACAAAGGCTGCCACTCAGGAACATGACAATAAACCTCTTATCATGGTTCTCAGACTCACAAATGCAGGGAACACAATGCGGGTGGCTGGGTCCCGAGCTGCCCTGGCCAGCCTCCAATCCAATCCAATCCAGTCCAATCCAACACTGCATCCTACGAAGCCCGACGGCACCTCTGCTCTTCTGCCACTGAAGATAACAAAAGGCTATCACTTAAGGGCAGAATTAGTGCTTGTTAGGGTTTGGATCCTGATCTCCTTTTTGTTTAGTCTTTTTAGACTTAGTCCTATGACCACACAGTGTAAAGTAACATAGTAATACGTATTGGTAATACAAGCATTAATCATGGACAAGCAGACACCTTTCAATATTTTATTATCAACACAACTACCATAGGAGCTATGAACATGTTTGGCATTTCACCAATTTGCACAATGCGTGTAGCTTAAGTACAAAGGAATGAAGAAGTAGAATACATTTTAAATTTAAACTTAACACAGTGTTGTCTATATCGCGGACTGACGATCATGCACCATAAGGAACATCAGGATGTTTTACCCTTCCTCCCAATCAGAGCCTCGTGATGGTGATAACAGTATGTCATGCAACTTTGGACTTTTTGAAATAACAATGTACAAATATTCAAAACAATGTGAAAAAAACAATAATAATAAAAATAATGACAATTTAAAATGACGGCTTTTTAAATGTTACATGGAGAACCATGTTCGGTCACCTGAAATGGCATTGGCTGTGCATCGCTCCTCCTGTTCGTTATCGCGTTGGGATTGCCACGGATTGGACAGGAATCAAATTTTCTGATTTTACAAAAAATGAAAAGGCAAGCAAAATATATGTACAGATTAAAAAGTAACTCGATGAACCTGACCGTCCCCTGTTTCCCCGGAGCGAGCTTGTACGCGAGAAGCACTGAACTTGGAGCAAGACAATTATTTGAATATGCCCAGGGGATTTTTAATCAAAAGAAGTATGCGGCAATTACACGCGCCAGCTAAAACGCGATGGAGCTACAGGAAACCACCGTACGAGGACATGACCTTACTAACTCTTGAAAAATCCAGTTCCAATGCGCGGGGGTCTAGAGATCAGAAGGAACCCCGGAATGTTGATACACATCCGCGACAGAATCTACTACTACAAAGTCCCAAGATGCCGGACCAGAGAATTGTCACTGCCGATAGTACAGATCTTACCGTCAGTTGTCTAGGATGCAGATCTCTTGGTCGAAGTGACATCTCTCGCAGTCCTGTAAAACCTGAAGGAAAGGAGCTTATGAACTCGTCGTCTGAAATTTCAACGGCGGCGTCAGAGTCCGTCTACCTAGGCGCTTGTATGACTCCCGAGGAGAGGCTTCAGGTGGAATTTTTTGCCACCCAGCCCGATAAGGTTAGTAAAGGCACACCGATTCCGTTGTCCCGACAGTACACCCTTTCATGCACCAACACAGACTCTGGCAGGGAAGTCAAAAGCACGGCCCCCAAGCCCAAGGCGATGGGGAAAGTATACTTTGAAAAGGATGAAAGCACTTCCTCTGAAATGTACCCAAAAATAAAAAGCTCTGATGCGAAAAAACGCTCATTTGCCGCTTCTAAGAAGCCTTTGGGTGAATTTATTTGCCAGCTCTGCAAGAACGAGTATCCTGACCCATTTTCCCTGGCGCAACATAGGTGCTCCAAAATTGCCCGCGTAGATTATCGCTGCCCTGAGTGCGGAAAAGTCTTCAGTTGCCCTGCCAATTTAGCATCACACCGCAGGTGGCACAAGCCTCGACTCCTAACTTACGGAGAGTTCCGTGCTGAAAAGAAGATTCGGTCGTCCGTTGATTTAGACCACCGATTTTCGGAGGGTAAAGAAAACGCAAAGAAGATGCCAACAACGTATCAGCACCAGGATTCACTGGAAAGCTCCCGATGCCAAGTTCAGCGTCTAAATGCTGCACAGGGCAGCAGTGGTTATGAAAAAATGTGCGGGAAATGGCACCAAAGTCCAGGTCTTATTAATGAACATTTAAAAGCACCAGATAGACAGCACGTCTCGGTCGAATGTGCACCATATCTGGGCCACATTCAGACCGATAATTTTGACACCGTTCGGGACATGGATGACTACATTTCTTCCAGCAAGACATTTCAAGGATCTTTGCGACAATACGATTCTCTTCAAAAAAATGAAGACTCATCTAACAACCAGGTACAAAGCGTGCAAATTACCTTTCCCTCTCAGTTTTGTGGGATTCAGGATCCCCTCTGGGATATATGGAATAAGCACATGGTGTGGCACGGGGAAGAGAACGGCATTTTGACTGATCCGGGTAACTTGGGGGAGATTAGGTATCCCGCGCACAGGGCAGCAGATGTTTCTGGACAAATACTGGCTTTCCGAGCTTTCCAGTTCTGCGGGGTTGGAGAGGAACATCCCCCCGTCTCTCAAGGCAAACGACAGACACCTGCTACGGATGCCGACTAGGCTTGGTTGCTGACTTCGCAGTTAAACAGAAGTTCTATAATGTTCACCAAAGTTTTCCACCATTGGTTCATTCAAATTCATGTCAAACATTTATTTTCAGGTTACATAATTTAAACAAGAATACACTCACAATTTTATCAGGGTGTATATGATGGAAACGTCTGTGTGATTTTGTGTCGATGGAAATAAGGGTCAAATGCTAAACTGTTTGTTTAAAATACACAATGTAATCGTTTGACAATGATAAATTATTTCATAATCTAAATATAGACCGTGTTAATTTAAAATACTTAATTTTAATGCATTCATTAATTTAGCTAACATTTGTTCAAATTAAGATATATTTAAACATAATTTTCATGTGGCATACATTTTGTATTTTGCATGAATACATTTTATGTCTGTGGTGACTGTTTATTACAATAGTGTATATTATTGATACAACTGCATTATGAAATCGCTATAGCAAATGATAGTTTTCGTGTTTTAAAAAGTCATTTAAGTGTGTATCTAGTCTGTATCCAAGTGCAAGTGTGATAAAATAATAAATGGTCGTATTTAACAACACTAGTTTGACATTTTAAATGCCTAAAGTTCCAATACACAGCAATGCATTCCATCTTTAAATACATTGTTAATCGCACTTAATCATATAGCGAGACACATTTAGCGTGTTTTTATTTAAATATCTATCTAAACGCTGCAATTATCAAGGATTCAAATGCGTTATTTATACAATGAGTATTTGTGTAAACATGTAACCTGTGGTCCTTTTCCAGAAAAAAGCGATACTTTAGGTTTTCCGACGTTCGTTCTCCAAAAAAACCCTCTAGAAAATGTAGGATGAAGCTGCTGTCCCAGCAAAAGTGCTGAAAAGGATGGATAATCTTCAACATCCAATCGATCAATTTAGACTAATAGCACAATGATAATGTTATGTTTGAAACAGAGCATATCTGAGGAAAACTATTACTATTTCCATCACGCAAATAAAGATCAAGAAGGAAGATCAAGAAGAACAATTTGCTAAATCGCAGCAGATTAGCAAATTGGTTTCAGCATCCATCTCATCCCATTATAAACAGTTCAGTCGATCTAAACGCGTGGCATTACCTTTCAGATATAATTTTATATATCCCATTACTACAAATGGTAAGCATATGCCCCGAGACGGGATACTCGTGCGCATTTTTTTATTAAAACACGATCAAGGTTATTGATTACTCTCTGCACCAAAGCAGAGAGAGCACACTCGACAAACGGGTGAGGGAGCTCGGGAACACAGAGTTGCACTGGTTGCGTTGTGTTCAACCACACTACACTGGTTGCGTTGTGTTCAGGTGTCTGAGGTGGACCTTTCCGTGGTTCTGCTGGTTGTCATGGTGATGAGACTCTGCCACTGCTTGACATGTGGAAGACACCAAAGCCATAAGCGGTATTCTGTTGTGACACTGGGGCAGACATGGTGTTACACAGTGCAGGGCACAGGAACAGGGGAACCCAGTTAGTGAGGGGTTTATATGTGGAACAGGAAACCAAGTTGGGTGGTGCAGGGCGAATGAGAGCAGAGGGTGACTGAACCAGGGCACAGGAGCTGGAAGAACTGACCAATAAGGAAAGGTGATGGCAACATCTAGTGAGGAACTGGGGCTGTGTTGTGTACTGTGACACATGGGATTGCCCCCCTGTGATCCTGGTATATCTGCTTTTTCAGAGGGGTGGGAAGTCACCTTTCCAAGTCTTATTCTGGTTGCCATGTGTAGCACGCGAGGGCAATCTGGGTCCGCGAGCGGTCAAAGAACGAAGCATTGGGGAAGGGTTCAAGACTTTTAATGTGCATTCAAACCAAACTTAAAGAAACACCTCCCTTTATGGGACAAACTAAACTCAAATCGTTATAAACAAAAACAAAAACAAACAAAAACAAACAAAAACAAACAAAAACAAACAAAAACAAACAAAAACAAACAAAAACAAACAAAAACAACACCCTTCCCTCCAGTTCCTTTTTTCTATTACTTTTTCTTCCTCCCGAGCCAGTTTTGCTGGCTCATTTAAAGGCCTCATTGTTGGCACCTGAGTGTGATTTCCATCAGTGGAACCACACTCAGGTGCACAACGAGGTCCGATTAATGGCAAATAGGAGCCCTCCCTCTCTGCATTGTCCGGCGGAAGAGGGTGTGGCTGTCCACTGCATGCTACACCATGGTAGCAAGGAAACCGTATTAACAGTGGAGTACTTTGTATAGGACACATGGGTAGCACTGCCTGGGAGTTCTTTGTAATGAATGTTTCCATCTCAACACCTTCTGCAGACGTGAATTTTTAAATCACCACAGGCCCTTTTTTGCAACATTTCAATAATCACTTAATGACCCGGTAAAAGCACTTGAGTGGAGGACTGACTCCAGACACCTACCTAAGCATTGTTGCAGACCATGTACACCCTTTCATGGCAACGGTATTCCCTAATGGCACTAGCCTCTTTCAATAGATTTATGCACCCTGCCACAAAGCAAAAATGGTTTAGGAATGGTTTGAGGAACACAACAACGAGTTCAAGGTGTTGACATGGCCTCCAAATTCCCCAGATCTCAATCCAATCGAGCATCTGTGGGATGTGCTGGACAAACAAGACCGATCCATGGAGGCCCCACCTCGCAGCTTACAGGACTTACAGGATCTGCTGCTAAAGTCTTGGTGCCAGATACCACAGCACACCGTCAGAGATCTAGTGGAGTCCATGCCTTGGCGGTTTTGGCGGCAAAAGGGGGACCTACGCAATATTAGGCAGGTGTGTATATATATATGAATTAAATCTGGCCACGCATGGTCTGGTTTTCAGCAGTGGACTGAAGATGGGGCCTGTTTGGCAGGGCCTTGCTGCGGAGAAGAGGCAATGGGCAGGACAAAGCTCCCCTTCAGCTGTGCTGTAGCTGGAAGGCAGAGCCGGCATTGGCTGGAACTGACCCATGCACTCCCTATCGCAGCCATCCATGTGCTTACCCCAGCATCCCGCTGGGTGTCCTCTTCACCAATCCGTAACCACCACCCTCCACTCTCCCCTCTCGCCTTTCCGTCCGCATAGCAATCAAGCTCGTCCGACCTTTCTCCAGTAAACCGAAGACGTTTGTGCTGTTTATTAACCCCACCCCCAACATTCCCCATTGTTAGCCCCCATGAACCAAATATGAACACACAAACTTTAGGTCTTTATAACCTATTGTCTTAGTCCAGATCAATTTCACAGTCATGGCGGATGATAGGTGAACGGAAAGTGATGGAAGATGGACCAGCCAGGAAGTGTGGGAGATAAAGAGTGTAGCCGGAAAGGTTTGTTCGCCACCAGGCTCAGACTATACAGGCTGGCTATCTGGTTCATCTTCCCAGGATATTGCTTGGACAATGATGACGGATGATTGTCTGGCAGTCAGGATGGGACTCATCGCAAACAGAAGCACAAACTTATATGGGACTCAGACACGTAGTTAACAAACTGAAGTGCAAGTTTAGAGGAAGTGGGTGAGTAAATTCTTTGGAATGAATAAAGCTGCTTTGAGGAAAAATAAGATTCCCGAAAGAACACAGGGACAACAGCCAAATGAAACAGCCAGAAAGACCCAAACAGTGACCTTACCTTGAGTCAGCATTAACTGTGCAGGCTTCCCACAACCTTTCTAATTAACAATGGTTGAGCAATACAGAACAAAGCTGACTGTTAGGAAAAAGCTAAAGTGACACAATGCAACTGGGTCTTAGATTTTTTTTTCTCTGGTAAATATTTTTTTTAGTAAGATGGTGGAAGGGGGTGAAATTGGCGCCCCGAAACCAAATGGCTGCGTCATCGACAGTCGAAGCGTTCATCGGGCGTTTCAGAATTGCTCGGAAATTCGCCGCACAACTTGCTGCGCAGTGTTTCGATGTTTATCAAACGTCCAGCTGTTTGTCGAAAAAAGGCCTGCTGTTTATGGAAGGGCCAGCTGTTATCCCATTTTCCTCCAGCCTTTGGGAGATCTGCCACTCATCCACAACAGCCTATGGTGGCGATGACTGCCAGAACCCCTCCAATACATCCCGCAGCCACGTTCTGTGCGCAGTTTATCTCTCTCTGGGGTCCAGCTGATTCGGCCAAACGTCAGAGACGCCACGTGGCCTTGCTGGTGCTTTAAATGCCCTGTGGTGGATGTGCGAGCAGGACTGTCACGGATACCCCATGCTGGGGACAGATACTAACCATTCTGGCATGCCCGTCACAGTTTTGCACGTGACACTGCCCTGCAAGCCCTAACAATGGGATGACCGGCAGTTACGATGACTGCTTTTTACAGATACAAAAAAACCCACTGAAACCACCATCAATCTTGAAAGCATATTCCATCTGTCTGCTTCGCACCTCAGTTATAGCTGCTTAATTAATAGCTGCCTAAATCCAGAGGTTTCAAGGATTTGTGACCATGCATATTGATGTTTAATTGGGGATTTTTTTAATGTCTTATGACATAAACCTTAAAAACAAGACAACAAAAAAACAGAACAATACTGAAATGTAACTGTCACTGACATTGAATCGAGGAAAAAACATCTTTGACAAATGCTAAGTTTCACCATCATCATTTGTCAAAGTAAGAGATAAATGCATTTGGGGAACACAAATGTGTAGCCAGCTATACTGTTTCACTGGTTTATAATTTGAGAACATTCCTTTTCAAATCAATAAAGCAAACACATTTTCCCTAGGCTACCAGGCATTATGAGTGTATACACAAGCCGAGAAATCGCCTGGCATGAGCCCAATACAAGGAAGTGAAACGGACTAACTGTCAGACCAGTGTATCTGCCTGGGTTGCCATGGTTATGCAAACCGGGTGGATTGGGTGGTGCCTGAAAAAGTTCCCCTGATGTTCCCCAGTTTCCCTATTGGCTGTGTGCAGGGGAGCGGTTCCTGTCCTCTCTGCAAGTGCCGGTAGCAGCAAAGCAAGGATAAAAGAGAGGAGCGTTCTCCTCAGTTCTCTCTTTCCTCGGTTCTCCCTATGTCCGGTTCCATTTTCCTTCCACGCGGTCCTCTTTAGACCGCTGGTGTGCATGTGGCTGGTAGAGAGTAGATAAGAATGGGGTGAGGCAAAACCTGGAATGTGCCCAGGCAGGATTGTGGGTCTGTAATCCTGAGCCAAAAACCCAGACAGACTGGGTGATATAAAGATGTCCAGGGACACTGAGCAACAAAACGAAAAAGTCTGGTCTCAAAGTCTGTGGAGGCGAGCAAAGTCACCCCTTATAACTGGGAGGGATGAAAGAAACACAAATGTAGTCATATATGCAATTTAGATGAGGAATTTATCTACTGAGTGCTAGGAGCTTAACTTATTGCACAGAGACAGACAGACAGGGAATTTCCCGGGGGTTGGCTGCACGCGCATGCAATCGTGCACGGAGACAAAGCTGCGGTCCAGAGAGTTCATTTTGAGTGCCCGTGTAGAAGTGTGCACACAGAGACAACCATACCAATACAGGATGGGTCTGCTATGGCAACCATTCAATCTCCTCATATCCCATCTCTGAAGGACTGACATGGCCCTTATACATACACATTTTGTTCGGACCAATGAGGTAGAAAGATGACGTTCAGAGAACGACCATGGGACTAATAGGCTGTAACCTAAGCAACCCTGTCGCCCACGGAACCGATAGGCTGTAACCTAAACAACCCTGTCGCCCACGGAAACCGATAGGCTGTAACCTAAACAATCCTGTGACTTGCAGAGAACGACCAGGGAACTCATAGGCCTAGAGAGGTGACTCCACCATGTTTTGTGTTTGTATTGGGCTGGATGTTTCCTCCTGCCTTTTCCTCCCAAGCAGGTGCACAAGAATACTAAACAGGGTGGATACTGACCTGTAAGGATTCATTTAGGTTCAGCGTGGAATGAGCCTACTGGGGCATGGAGGAAAAAACACATGGCACCCAATGTGTCTGTCACTATCACCTTTAAGAAATTACACTAAAAAATATCTATGATCCTGTAGTCCAGCCCTTCTCTGCCTACATAGATGCACTGAGGTCACGGCTATGGTTACAAAGTGATATGTAATATTCAAGTGAAAGCAATATGGCACAAGTTCTAAGGAATAACATCTTGCCGGAAGGCAATTTCGAGGTATATGCGGGTGTGAACCGGCGTGTCTGGGACAGTTCAGTTCTCTCTCTTCCATCCACTCCTGGGTTTTGGCACCATTTTGTAGCATGCCAGGGCGTGTCCGGTCTGAGAACAGCCAGGGGGTTTGCTCATGTCTTTTATTTGGCATATTAACAACAAACTGAAAGAAAAGGTGAACATCCAAACGCAAACACCCTTTTGAGGGAAGAAAGCAGCTCTTCAACTACAATGTAAAGCAACAAAATACCACTAACAAACTTTTCAGTATAAAACTGTTTTTTTATCACCGGTGCTTGCTGACTCTCAACTTAATTACAAGCACCTGAGTCTGGTGCAATCAACAAAACCCTACTAATTTGCAGAAACAAGGTTTCTTGGCAGCGTGCCGCTCAAGGTAATAGCCATAATTTTATATCATTTCAGGGGTGGTTGTGAGGGCTATGCTTCTTGTTTTCTGTGTTTTCAGTGGCTGTCTCTGTTCATTTCAGGGGAAGGAGTTTGAATTCAAAAGCCATCCCCCTGGGTATGGCCCCCCTGTCACAAAATCCAATCAAAAGTCAATTAGAGTTGGAATTCCCACTGTATTGGTGGCCAGAATGGAAAGCCTCCACTTACTGAAACGCAAGTCCCGACCTGTGATGGGAATTTCCCACCGCGCTGCTGGGAATCAACCACCTGGCTGTTTACATCATAGTCACGGATCCAAGAAAAAGTCACTTTCAATAGATCATCGTCATGACGAACTGATTACTGAATAGAAAGCCATGATGGGCCTTCCATGGAACTCGAACAGCAACAGGAACTTGTGCTTGTGGTGTCTTCCCTGCAGTTACAAGTGCCTTTGGTGGCCAAGCAGTGAATTGCAGGCCCTTAAAAAGATCAGTAATTGAAGGGCTTAGCTTTCATTCATTATTTAAAGATCGTTGGGGGGGGGAACTGCAAATTTTTATCTTGTCAAATTGAATGTTCGCCGTGCCAAAGAGCTCTGAGTTGTAGAATATACGTTAAAGTGCTCAAAACTGCACTTGGTATGCATTCAGGTAAAACTTTTCCTGGGCGACGTTATTTACATTACTGTGAAAACAACACCTTCGGGAATAACGGAGGACAGACGCGACAAGCATCAAGAATTTACACAGGAATTGCACATTCAAGTTTATTTCCGAGGTAATGAAACGAGCCCCGTAAATAAAAAGTGACCCATCCATACACATTCATTGGTCCTGTCAAGTCAAGGGACATGCATGCAGACGTGTGAAACAACGCATTTGCATCTAATGCAGTTTTACCTGCAAAATGTGTAGAACTTTTGAGCAGCAGGCGATGCAAGTACGCAATTATTGCTTTCCGGCAGATTTTTTTGCAAGGTGTATGAAATGTAATATGTTTCATGCATCTGACAGTTCACAGGTCACGTTTAGAAAGTAATGGTCTTGTTTTCTTTCCTTTTTCTGTTTTTGTTCACCTACATCCACCGAGCAGGTCCTCTTTTCAATGTAATAATCCTCATTTTCTGTCCCGTAAATGAGCCTATTGAGGTGTATGAAAGGGAACAGGAAAGTGCGATATCACAGGTGTCTCGCTATTGTAATTCCTCAGCTGGGGGGATGAATAGGAAGATTATGGTAGAGTGCAGGGTAGTACCATATTACCAGGTCTATATGCTATTCAACATTCCAGCGGGAATTCAGAGTGATGCTGTTTGCGTTAATGATTAGATAATTCCCCCGATACACAATAAATATCCCCGTTGATACTCTTTTTTTGGGACAGGGGCTGTCTGTCCCAGCAGCCTTTTACGCTCTTGCTGATTAACCAGTGCCTACAGCTGTACCTATCAACCAGCTGAGGGTCATTGGCAATCAGCAGGAAAGTCGTTAATGGCAGCCCGGGCACCACTTCTCTGCCACAATGCCCATTTAGATACCAATTAACTCATTCAAGACAACATTAATTAAACAAAAGCAACAATTAAGACCACACGATACAATGGGTATAAAGTTCTGGAGAAGTTTCACCCGAGGAATGTGTGTGGATTGTGAAAATGAGAAAAACAAAAGACAACCAGCAGGACACTTGTGGGTGAAGAGGGCAAAGGGGCAGGTGTCCCGGGACTAATAGCCCCCTAGGCCTGGCTACTGTGATCCAAAAAACCCATGGAAGTGCGTGAGAGAGGAAATGCCTTGGCCTGGAAAAAACAACACATACAGCTGAGCCTGGATTAAATGCAGGGGATAAGCGGTCACAGAGAGACAGGGCCCGCAAACATAACCAACCGAAACACAATCATGCAAGCCAACTCATTTTGAATAGACATATTATAACGAAAGCAAGCTAGCCATTGGCACCCTGTGTATCCGTAGCAGGCACACCTAATGCGTTTTAAACTGAAACAATCTGGTGCTCTTGACGGAGGCTGCTGTGTTCACTCTGTCTCTCTCCGGTTCGTTACAGCAGTCGCTCGGTTTGCCACACAGAAAGAAAGCTGGCGGAACTGTGGAGATTTCCCACGCCACTTTCGAGATTTCACACTGAATGTGCGAGCGCACTCTTTCAGGGAAGCGTGGGAGTGAACCAACCTTCCGCAGCCCACGCACACTCCAGGAGTGACAGGGTTGAAACTGGCGAGTTCCTGAGCTGCCAGCACAGCCCTGGTGCCGGCAGGTTTCAGCGACAGCATGGGGTCCTACCTGGAGAGGCCAGGGATGATAATCGTGAATCACAGACGCCATGAATCTTCAAACAAAACACATTAAGCCTGCATCTTGAGGCTAGAGGTTATACCTTAGAGACACCCACAGTGGAACCGTCTGCAGTCATTCTCGCGGTTGGTTCCACTGTCTGTTCCACCGTTGAACTCATGAAAGCTAGAGTTCAAATTAAAACATCGAACAATACCACACTGATAGGAAATTCACATGAATGCAAGCCAACCGTCGGGCTTTGTTTTGCCTACAACGCAAGAGGGTTTGCTGTTTTTATCAGATACAGGAGTATTATTCAGTGCTACACAGAGAACGGTAATTTGACGAGCTACAAGAGCGGGGCGTGGGAGAGCAATGTTGGTTGGGAAATAAAAAATAAAAATAAAACAGCGCGGTGCTATTTTTGTCTCATTTAGTCAAGCAAAAATGCTATTTCAAAAGTGGCATTCAAGCAGACACACAACTCACAACATTATTTACCAAATAATATTTTTTAAATCCAGAGGACATTTACTGTAACACTTGAATGCATTTTGGTGTTCATAAATTATAAATTACCTCATCAGTGTATCAGTGCAAAAAAAAACAAAAAAACCTTTATCACGCAGTAGTCTAAATTAATTTAAAAACAGTAAAACACTTACACAGAACTAGAAATAGTGTTGTAATGTCAGCACACAAGAGAACGAATATCTTAAATGAGTGTTCATTAACAAAACACATCATTTAGAAGGAGAACAGCATTTAACCCTTACAGTTCTCGCAACACAATCAATGACATTTTACCACTGGGATCCAGTCGCTGATATTTCTTATTGTAGTTTACTGTTGTCGTTGTTTTGTGTTATTTTTGGGACTATTCCCGCAATTTTGCCTCAGCTAAATTAAATGTACAATGTACTGCATGTTCAATCATGAGTGTTAATAACTGTATGTGAGCCAAACCAAATAAATACAATAAAAATAATCAACCTAAACACCACAGAAGCATATTTTTTGCAGAGGAAGGGGGAGAACAGTGGATTTGAGTACTATTCCTCTTCAGCCACATCAAAAAATAGCAAAAACATTGCTTCTTAAAGGAAACAATAGGCTGTGGTTGGTTATTATGTAACCGCACCCATATCACACTTCATGTGTTGATTACTAGTTTAAAGCAACCGTCTTAACAGTTGAATTTGCGCCGGCTCCCCTTTAGTGCACCATGACAACTGCAGCATAGGTCAGCTCTCTTCTCCGTCCTTTCCGGCTAAAATGTAACCCCAGAAAGCTAGCTAACCCCGAGAATCTGCTTTGAAGAATGGGGTTCTGTTTGTGGCATGAGGGAAGCCCAGGTTTAGGTTTAACAGATTGTAAACTAATTTTATACTCCCACCTTCGCTGACACCTATGCCTGGTGTCATGAACAATTCATACAGAGTTCTAACCCTATATTGGCCACGTTCACTGTCAGAACCGAAATATATAAAAAAAATTATCTTGTGCCAACAGACCATCACGATAATATTTATACCTAGGTTTTCAACATTCACCCTGTCGTTTTGCATTTCATTGCTGTCTCAGCCTAATCGATGTTTTTTGACAAGGGCAACTTTACTAGAGATCTATGCAGTTGCTGCCCTCTGCTGGCTAAATATGACCAAGGAGGAACAATTGCATTGAATTTCTCAGAAATTCTGTGCAGTTTGTATTAAGAACAGAATATAGTGTCAGGCACGTGGTGAGTAACACATCCCCATGCATGTACACTAATGTCTTGCTTATTGCGGAATCAAATATTTTTCAGGAGCAAAAAAATAAAAATAATTTAAAGGTCCAGTGAAATCATTACCCTATATGTAATGTACATTACACACATGTACAGTGTACATTGTACATTCCGAGAACAAATCATCATTTGTTCAGTTAAGTCAGTAACTGCCACTCCCCAGAAACACATTTTCCATTCTTAATTTTGCTCTAAAGTCAGACCGGCGCAGCGAGTGCTGGAGTCGCAGCAGAGCAGAGTTTCTCGGGGTGCTCCAGACCTTGGCGCAGGAGCTGCGGTCTTGGAGCCGATCTGTTGTGATTAAACAGCTTTAATGCTGTCAATGGGTTGATTATTTTATGCAAAAAATAAAACACTATTTAACACATATACTGTTGTAACACAAAACAACACATACAAGTGTCTTTTTTTGCGAATTCAAACATGCAGTTTCCATACAAATTTCAACTCGCTACATTTACCACCCAAGATACAAAAGTTACAGTCACCAGACAAAACCAGTAATTGAAGTTCAAAGCGACCAAGGTATCTCAGAGATCTAGCCTTTTGGCATTTAAACCGCATTTCTTTAACTTTGGAGCAAATCCCAGAGGTACTACTGTTCAAAACTTAAAAACGTTTGCAGGACATCTACCGCCTAGCTTCTTTCATGTGCGTTCCTAAGCAAGTACAGATACGAACTTAAATTAATAGAATACTCGGCATATGTAAGTAATCTTCTTTAACAAAAATCAGTAATGCCACTAGCTAGCGTACTTAGAGGGATGAAAAAACTACTATGCTGCTATGCTTTATTCTTCTTTAAAAATAAAAAAATAAATACAACGTACCAAAGCACACTTCAAGACTGTATAACTACAAATCCCAGAAGCACATTCAGCGCCCGCCAATAATTCCTTTACGAACCGGTAGTTTTTAGATCGGATTGGATAGTTAGGAAGTTGGCCATTTCTATAAAATATTGTATGATTGGTTGCTAATGGTGGCCATATTTCGAAATCGTAGTTTATTTCTCCTGGTTTTATAATTGTTTTCGTTTTGTATGCCGTATGTTATTCAAGAAATCAATTGGTCACTTTTCAGCTGATTACGTTTCCATTATTTTGGATTGCGCATAATGCCGGTGCACTCGCGTGAAAAGAAAGAGAGTAACCACGAAGAAATGGAGGTGGATTATCCAGAGCAAGAAGCGAGCAGCTCGGACGACGAAGACACCGAGAGCTCGTCTGTGTCTGAAGATGGGGACAGTTCAGGTGGGGATTAGAAAAAGAGAGGCTACGTTTCCTTGTAAGGAGAACAAGGGCACACTGGTCTTTCGTTTAAAATGACGTCGCTACGTACACAACTACAATTGTTGGTATTACACTGTGTGCTCCGATCTGACGTATAGCCAGGTAGCTTGCAGAAACCAAATGTTATGTTGTTCGCTGACTGTAAAGCACCATACCAAACCCACAGTAGCTGAATTCACTAGTTATTATACACGCTCCGAGGGTGTGGGGTCTTTATACGAGTAGCTAAAATTTTAACTGCGCTTATTACATTTGTTCTTGTATTACTAGCTAACCAAGTTTGGCCACAATTGGCAATATACGGTTCCTTGAGTATTCACCCCATCCAGCGGCTATGCCCCATTTTGTTTAATCTTTTATTCTTTTATGTGTAAACATTTATGTGCTCGAAATGTCATGAAACTGAAATGCGTTAATTGATAAGCCAATATAAAGGCTAAAGACTGAAGCACATTTGGCAGTAATTACAGCAGCGAGTCTTCTCGGATATGTCTCTGCCGACTTGGACCAATTATTGGCCATACTTCTTGGCAAACGTTCTCAAGGTCGTCCAGGTTTGTGGAGGATGGCTTATGGACGGTGATGTTAAATACGCGCCATAGATTTGCAGTAGGATTGAAGTCGGGACTTTGCGCCACTTCAGGACATTCATTTAACTATTCTTAAGCCACTTCCGTGTAGCTGTGGTTTTGTGCTTTGGGTCATTGTCTGCGAAAAGGTTTGTTTGTTTTTATCTCACGAAGTTTAGGGGGTTTGGCCGATTGTAGCCAGGCCTAAAACAAGCCAATTTTTTTTATCTGACCGTTTTTAGCACATGTTTGCTAAGTGACCGTGGCCGGGCAAATAAGCAAGTTCCGAGGGGGTCTCCGAATGCCCACGGGACCCTTACGACACGTGCAATTTTCATCTCGCGTACACTTTTCGATGCTGTACAGTTCAATACAAGTCAACTTTACCATGTTAACACAATCACCGTTTTAGTATTATACATTAACCAATAAAACAATAACACCAACAATGATTGGTTGAGTGGTAAGTGCCGGTGGGTTTAATGTGAAGGCTAATGTAATTCAGTTTGCTAAAAACCCAAAACCTTTCAGCAGGACAATGACCCCTCAAACCGAAGCTACACTGAAAGTGGCTTAAGAATAATTAAGTGAATGTCCTTGAGTGGCACAGTCAAAGTCCTGTCAAAATCCTATTGAGAATACATGACTTGCAAAATCGCCGTCCATAAGCGATACCCTACCAACTTGGGACAAATTGCTAGGAAGAATGGGCAAAGATTGCTTCAAGTTGGTTGAGACTTGCCCAATATGACTCAACTCAACTCTCTTCTGTCTTTGCCATAACGCCAGATTAGTTCAACGCTGAACAGTTTAATATAACAATATTAAAGGACACAGGACACCGTGTTAATTCATTCATGAAACAGGACATCAGCGGAAGGGCTGAGTAAGGTTTTGCAAGGCACTGTAAATGAACTTGCGCAGGCCCGAGAATGGCCAGGCCCGGTTTTTACCATAGGATCGTAAAACGTTTCCGTTGGGATTGGTTGTTTTGTGACGCGACGATGCATGCTATGTTATTTCCTTTGTAGAGATGGATGATGAGGACTGTGAAAGGAGAAGAATGGAATGTTTAGACGAAATGACCAATCTCGAAAAACAGTTTACCGACCTGAAAGACCAGTAAGATATCCCAAAAAAAAAATTTTTTTTTACTTCCTACTCAATGTCCGAATGGCGTGTCTTTACTTATTGCACGTCCAGTCACTAGAAATAGTGTGTAACCTCCGAATGCATCAAAGTAATGAGGTAAACCGTGCTTTGTGTTTCTCTTGTGGCGCTAACAGGCTATACAAAGAGCGGCTGAGTCAGGTAGATGTCAAGCTACAGGAAGTAATTGCTGGCAACGCTGCAGAGTACTTGGAACCCCTTGCCAACCTTCAGGAGAACATGCAGATAAGAACCAAAGTAGCTGGTACGTCCGCAGTCTTCGACAAGTGTTCTTACTTTAGCCGCCCGTTTTTTTAGCCTTGTTTCAGTTAAACTCTGTTTTCCTTCAGAGTGACCAAATTTTGACACATGCGAAGTCTGGTAGGTCGCGTATGAAGCACAGAAGGCCTTTTGAACTGACGATGTGTGGGGCCGTCTGTGCTGTGGTTTTTTTTTTAACACCGTATCTCAACAGGGATTTACAGAGAGCTCTGTTTGGAGTCGGTGAAGAACAAGTACGACTGCGAGATCCAGGCTGCGTTCCAGCACTGGGAGGTGAGACACCAGCAGGAGAGTTTACTAGCGGGAAATCTGCCTAGTTGGCTAATATGCTAACGAGCTTCTCCGCGTCATTTGTGCCAACGCTTTGTCACTGCGATCTTTGTGACACTTGCTCTCACACTTTCAGAGTGAAAAACTGCTGCTGTTTGACACGGTCCAGAGCGAGCTGGAGGAGAAAATCCGACGTCTGGAGGAGGACCGTCACAGCATAGACATTACCTCAGGTACAGGGTAAACGTGAATTATTCACTGCTGTATTAACTTAGGCCCGGGATGGACACAACACAGTTAACCTAGCGCAGTTGTCTGTCTTGGTACAAGCCATGAGCGCTGTGGTTTGAGCATTTAGCTTTTGGTAGCGTCATGCGCTCAACGTTTGAAACTGGTCGTTTGATACTGGGCCTTTGATGTTGATATTGTAGGCATCCTGGCAAATCTGCCAGAATTGGAAAGCATGTCATCTTTTTTTTTTTCTGGGTCTCTTAGAGCTATGGAACGACGGTCTCCAGTCGAGGAAGAACAAGAAGAAAGATCCCTTCAGTCCTGACAAGAAGAAAAAGCCTGTTGTTGTTTCAGATATCCTTGGTCTTAACTCTGGAAGGTCTTCCTCACAGCACAATGCAGATTGCCAACTGAGTTATGTCTTCAGAAATATTGTGGTGGTTGTAAGGACCGTAGACAGTTAGAACTTCCGTGTCTTTTTTTTTCTCCCCTTAAGGTAATGGACATTGTAAATTCGCATTACTATATTGGAATATATATTGGCAGCGTTTCCCACGACTTTTCTTTAACCCCTTCACGACCGTATATTGTTTACATGCTGCAAGATTTGGACATCCTTGAAGACTGGACTGCCATAAGAAAGGTGTCTGCTATAAGAAAGGATATTGCATAATAAACGGGGGAAACGTTTAAGATGGTGTTTTTGTAATGGGCTTTTCACATGCCATTTTTCCATCCCTTTCAGGCAATGGCTACCTTAGGACCCCATAGAGTGAAACCTGACGGTAAGTACCATGTCTCCGTAATGGTATTTAGTCCAGCTATGTAGTGTGATCCAAGCTTCTGCGCAGGTCAATGACCCCCCCCCCCCCCCATTGGGGTTAACAATGTCAAAAAACAACTGAACAGAGTGAACTACTATGTTAAAGAGTGGTTACAAAGTGAATATAGAGGCCTTAGCACTCAAATCGAATAGTTGCACAGTGATTTCAGTCAAACTGCCTTTTTGCAACACCTTTCAAAGGAATAAAATGTATTTAATTTTTTTACTGCTACTGAATGGAGACGTGGGTATGTTGAATACAAGATCGTTTCCAAGTCGTGTCATTAAATTATATTCATCTTAACGTCCCAGTCCCTGTGAAGAGTGACAAGCACCAGCACAGCGCGCGATCAGAGGAGGGGCGCCTTTTCTACGACGGCGAGTGGTACAGCCGGGGACAGACGATATGTATCGACAAGAAGGACGAGTATCCTACCAGGTAGCTATGCCATTCCAGCGTCCGTAAGGTCCAGGCTTCAGGGCAGCGGGTTCTGAAGAAGAGCCTCTGCGCGCGTTGTTTAATCCTCCCCCGTTTCCGTCCCGCAGTGCCATAATCACCACCATCAACCACGACGAGGTGTGGTTCAAACGCCTCGACGGCAGCAAATCAAAGCTGTACATCTCTCAACTCCAGAAAGGAAAATACACCATAAAACACTCCTAGGGCCAACCCCTTTCCTCCTTCAATGCCTTTTTATGTGAATTGTGATGGGTTATGCACCATGCAATTCTTAGATTTTTGTTTGTTTAAAAAAAAATTTCATCCGAGTTAAAGCCTGTCCGTTACCCCGTCCCAGCCCCCCGGTTGCTGTGTTGTCTAGCCCAAGGTGTGATTGTTGGTTATGGGATTCCACTTTTAGTGCAGTGTTTGTGACCATCAATCCTCGTGCTCTACATCGGAGACAGTGCTGCTAAACAGAAAATCGGTTGCCAAGGAGATAGTGGGGCGGCGGTGACGGGTGCTTGGGAAAAGGTGATCCTAATTCTGGGACCATCGCTGCGGAACTCCTGTAAAGCCTTACGTTTGTTTGTTTTTGTTTGCGTTTAGTTTGTTGCATGAGTTGAAAATGGCGGCAAATAAGAGCCCAGTAGGAATTCGTTTTGCGTTCATTAACCCACTACGAACCAGACTTCTATTCTCTCAGCATATCCTCACACAAATCCTAGCGAGCAGATGTATCTGCTCTCTTACCTGCAATGACATGTCTGTATGTCTGTCTGTATGTTTCTTGTGTTGTTTTATTTTAGGACTTGACCTATTTACCTCATAGCGAAATGGCTGCTACCGGCCTCTGTTTCTGTTCCCCCGATGCAGTATTAAATTGTACATCGATGCCTCCTACCTGTCCATTACATTGGCCCTCGTCAGGAAGTGTTATTCGAGAGCGTTACACCGTGGTATGGGTTGCCCTGCCTGTACCCTGGATAAGCTGGTCAGTATTCCTTTAGGTGTGGGAGTACCAGACCTGAATACTCCATGGCTAGGTGATTACTTGGCCTTTTGGCTGTGGCCGATTTTAAAATTTCTAATGTCATACTCCTCCGTCTGTGTTATGCCTTCCTCCATTGTTTACGTGGGAAAAGTGTTTAGTATGCATATATTGATGAATTAATTGAAATTTAAAAATGTATTCCACTGTGTGCAAACTGAGTTTAATTTTATTGTCCCCCCCCCCTTATTTAATTTTTTTTAAGGTCAGGATGTTGGATTTAGTTAAATACCATGCTTAATTTGCTTCTGAAGGCTTCTGCATATAAATTAGTCCACAAAAAATTACTTTTTGAAAATGGTACCTGTGGTTTGATAACTTACGGATTGAGTTACACATTGATCGGAAAAAAGAACATAAAATCACCCCTAAAGATGGGCCTGGTCGAACATGAGTCAGGGTTCGAGGGAGGTGATAAGTCGCTGAGCTTCGTAGCGAGGCTAGGCGACAGATTGAAGCTTCCACCAATCGGCGTTCCAGACCTTTAGCCTTTAGTAGTGGCAAAGTGCCAGCCTGCCATCTCTACTACTGTATTCTCATTGGCTGGGATGAGAAAGTGCCATGGGATGTGATGGTGGTGATGATGATGGCAGCTTGCCTATACTGGCCAAACATTAAGCATGCCTTCGGTAAGCTAGCTTTCTATTGGGTCTTATCTAAGTTTAATGCTACTTGCTAGTTTACGTTGAGGGAATTAGCTTGCCAACATTACCAGTGCAATATAGTTGTTTCAGCTAGCTTTGATAGGGTAAGGACAGATTTAGAGTTAGTTGTAGCTGATATCGATCAGCTTTTAATCAGTTAGCAAACTCATTCGTTGTCTTGATCAATGCAATATTCCAATAAAGTAAAGATAATAAAAAAATAATCTGTTGAATCAATTAGCATATTTTTATTTTTTTAAAGATGCTAATCTCGGTTAGCCTTTCCGATCATTTAATTATGTGAATGGTATTGTATTATCCTTCTGTTTAGGCCTAAAGACTTTTTGCAGCTAATATCCGCTCTAGGTTTACTGTTTTGTAGGCTTGGCTAACGGGAAACTGGGAGAGCATGTGTATGAGTTCAGTTGTTGACTTAGATTGTTAGTTAGAAGCAAGTGCACAACTGGCCCTGGTATTAGACCCAGAAATATTTACTGTTAAAGCATGAAACCTTAACTAGTGCCCCTCACAGCTGCCCATTACTTCTGCAGTGGGATTATGGAGTCTCTGAACATTAACTTCCAACGCAGGGATGAGGGTGTGGTCATTTCAGCAACAGTTAGACCGCAGCAGGTCCCATGCCAGATAGTGTTTCTGAGATTTGGCCTAAAACTTAGTCTGCTCTGATCTGATGACTCTGCTGGAGTGGGGGGCGGGGCTTCCTGGTATTAAACATGTTGGCACCATCGGAGTGTTCCACAGAGCATGCAAACAGCCTTGATTTCAGTGTGTTAATTATTGTCTATTACATATTTTACGTTAGACCCCCCCATCCCTTTAAAAAAAAGTGTCCTTCATATGCATAAATTTAGCGTGAATATATGAACTTTCGTGCTGTACAGTTTACTGTGTCATGAGAGGCAACAGTGTCATGAATTCCGCGTGCTGAAGTTGTCAATCCGATGCGTTACGACACAATTTACAAAAAGGGTAAATGTGATTTTATAGAGGCAAGGAGAGGTGACGCATTTTTATTTAGTTATATTCAAGATGCGAGAACCAAATGTGTCCTTTAGCATAAATGAGGAAAACAAGATCAATCGAAATGGAAGTAAAACTAAGAAGGAATTAACTGTACAAATTATACTTGGCAACCCCGTCCCTGGAGTGCAGGTCCTTTAGGTCGCCTAAATCGGGAGTGTCAAACTCCAGTCCTCACGGGGCAGTAAGGTGTGGTGGTGGTGGTGGTTTTCAGCTCAGCACGTAGTTCTTTAATTGGGTTCGTTACTCGGATTAGATGCTAATTGTGAGGCGGGTTGAAAACCAGCTGCCCTTGTGACCCACAAGGACTGGCGTTTGACACCCCTGGTCTAAATGGTACCTGGAGCTGTTAGTCACCTGTAAATAATTTGGTCTTTCAGGCTAACATCACAGCCTCTTATTTCAACTATAGAACGGTGGCTAAATTTCGGTGTGTGTATGTGTTGTCTTCAAGAACAGTTCACCTGGCATTTGAACAGCCAATCATTTGGTCAGATAGCCTGGTGCTGTCCTCTGTGCCACCTGTTCTTGTTTTGGTACGAGCTGGCCACTCCTGACGGAGGAGAACACTGGAAAGGAGAACTCCACCAAAACAGCCTGTGGGATGATGTGAAAATAACTAGCTTATTTTTTAACACTTTAGGAAGCTGCGTATGTGCGATTTAGGCCTGAAAGGGTGAGGTCTGTTTGTAAATTCAGATGTTTACACATTTTTAACAAAATGTTTTTGTCTCTGTTTCTGATAATTGAGCTGAAGATTTAGTATTGTATACATACACAACTATGTTTCCCCCTTTAAATGGTAAGAAATATGTATGTAATAAAAGAAAAGAACGATGTTACTATGCATGTATGGCATTAAAAATGTGTTTGTTTAAAAAAAATGCCTAAAGTCACTGGTTATTTGAATGTATTCATTCTGGATTGAAATGTCAGTTCCTGTTCAACAAAGTTGAAGAAGTGTCAAATTTTTGACCATTAGATTTGTGATATTTGCCGGAAGGCACATTGCATCGTGAATACGAAATAGGTAACGCTGTTGTACTTGTGTGTGCCTCGTATTTAATTTTACTGGGCAATAGCTGAATACGTACCTCGTCAGCATGGACACATGCAGGAAGCTAACGGCTAACGGCCCCGTCGAGCTGTGTTCCCCGGACTGCCAGCCCGCCGTGAATTCGTCAACGCCGAGCCCTACAGCCCCAGCACTGAGTTACAATCAAGTTTTAGGGAGCCCACTGATGAAAAAAGAATCATGGCCTTTCTCCCCCCCCCCATAAAAAAACAGAACGTTGCTACATGTAATTGATTCAGAAGGCTGCGTTTGCAAAGCCGGAAAAAGAGCTGTTTACTCGCGTTTATTGCCATCATTCTGCGACATTCCCTGCAGTGTCCTTGTCAAGCCACGTGGGGGCAGTAGTGTAGCATTATTGCCCTATGCGACGTGGCGCTTCAGATTATGCCGGCAAAGAAGTATAATTTCTTGAGCATTCCCGTGATATATCTCTGGCGATGTGTCAGCCCGTTCGTTGAAATCAGGGTTTGATCACAACTCACTGACATTACTTTTGATCTTGCGTATTTAGCGTGCCCTCCTTGATTCAACTCCAAACTCCTTGTTTTTTTTCCGGAGATTGAGTCTGGCAGCTCATGTATTAAATAATATTTTTTATTTACAATGCAATTTTTTTGGGAAATAATTGTTCGAGGGCCTCTCTCCAGTATTGCAGGTAAAAGTACATATAACCTACTGTTTAAAGCTAATAAAGTGCTGTGGGCTATGTTTACAACAATGCTGGAGATTATCAGGGCCTTAAAAACTATCACATGATTCTAAATCGCTTATAAATGTTTGTCTCCTGGATTACCAATCATTTACCCTTGGAAGAATTTGATCAGGCACCCCAAGTCCTCTCGTTGATTCCCTTCCTTACAAACAGCTTACTAAAGCTACGACACCCGCCTAATAAATCTGTCGTTCTGCTGAGAAACCTCAGCATGGCAGAGAAAGAGCCTGTCTGTTGTTGATGAGGGCTCTGGCCTAAAGGTGGTGTCAGCGGCCCATTGCCACCACACTCCACCGTAGATGGTCGTTTTCCCCTCTGGCTGTTTCTTTTGCCTAGCCAATTGCCATCTCTCGAGAACGATGCTTGTGAATTTGCCCGATTCGCAAAGCTGGCAATTTACATAAACAGCTTCTCAAACAAATGACAGTGGTGCCCCTCCTGGGATTTGACCCAGTAACCTACCGGTTTCACAACCAACACATTCAAATCCATTCTGTAATCGAAGGCTATTCTGATTGTTCAAACCTCCTTATTCGAAGGAGTCTGGGTATATTGCCTTTGGTTTGCACGACTGGATACGCATGTTGGTGGCGATGACGTGGGTGTACCCATCCGCAGCGTGTAGGCCAGAAGGGCGTGTGGCGGCAGGCAACCGCTAACGTGCAAATTTTTTTGCACACTTTCGTTAATGACAAATTGGCTGTTAACACCTACAATTTTGACTGGCGAATCAGTCCGTTTATCCTGACAGACTATTTGGTTGGACCTTTGCTAGCCCTGCCTCTGCCTTTGCTGTCAGCCAATGAAATGAACAGACTTTCTGCAGTCACGTTAGACGGGCTGAATGTGTGTCAGGCCACCCCATGCTATAAAAATAGCAGGGGTGTCGATCACAGTCTGAGTCACCCCTAAGGGGGCGTAGGGTTACCTGCACACAAAAGGTACATTTAAATATATAAATATATATATATATATATATTTCCACATGGATAAAATAATTCATGCCCCTTGCTTAGAAATCTGAGAAGGCAAACACTGGGGAGAATTAAAATATGTTGTTTTTTTTCCCCCTTTGTGCAAGAGATCCTGTATCTGCCCTGGGCTTCTCTGGTGTCTTCTGGGATGATACGTGTCACCCGCCCCCTCCAAGTCTGACGACTAAAGGCAACGGGACACTGGCGCAGCGGTCCTCGGTTCCACCGTGGTGTCAGCCAGCGCCCGGCGGTTCCATGAGGGGTGGGGGTGGTTCCTGATGAAACACTCTGGGCCAGGCCTGCACCTGCTCCTGGGCCCTCACTGATGGCCTCTGGGTGTCACGTTTCAGCCGATCCTCACCGCTCCACTGGCTCTTGGGTTGCTCATATTTTCCGTCCAGTTAGATGGCTGGAATTTACACCCGGTTCTGATTGGAAATAAGTCACATGGCTTTTACTCTATGCAGTTTTAAAAAGTGTTCTACCTGTGTAAGCACCAGACTATAAGTTTATGGGTTTGAATACTGAGGGACAGGAATGAATTCAGACGCCAGAAATTTCAATTGCTGCGTAAAACGTCATAACGCTTTTTTGTTTGACGTACAAATTTTAAATTTAGTCGCTAAGCAAGCAGTTTTATCAAAAGTGACTTACGCAGCTTACAATTTCTACGTTTGTACAGCTGGATATTAACTGAAGTAATTCAGGTTAAGTACCCTGCTCAAGGATACAACAGCTGCCGAGAGACTTGGACCAGCAACCTTTGGTTACAAGCCTGGCAACTCAACCACTACACCACCAGCTGCCACCAGCAGACATACTTATATTAAAACCCACAAATATTGGGAGAGATTTCAGTAATCTATGCCATGTAATGGATCCTTCAAACTCAACAGGATTATATTTTAGATTATAGCCAGATTAAATTTTAAATTGGGCTGATGTTAGAAAAAACTGATTTTTCACCGGAAATGCAGCTGCCTGTTTAAAAAACGGAGATTCGACACCACCGACATCCCACCCGATCGGGTCAGGCCGTCACAGCTCACAGCTACCCGATTTCTCTGGACATCCGCGGGCTGAAGTCCCTGGGGCAGGGCCCCATTTGTCAGGCCGGTCACAAGGTTTTCCGCCCCTGGATCAATGGTCTATCGATTCGGCTGAGTTCTACCTCTCTGTTTTAATAGGCAGAGGAATGAGCCCTGATCTATTCTACCTGCTCTCTTACAACAGAGAACGCCAGCCTCCAGTCAGACGGGATTGTCCACAGGAAGTCCATAAGGATTTGGGGTTCCGCCTATTTCCTCATCAGCTGCTGTCTGTGGAAAGATCTGGGAGCACGCAATGTAATTAACTTTATTTGTGTGGCCCCTTTTGTACGTTTAGCAGCTCACAGTGCCTGACGAAGTGTGACTAAAACGACAATCGCAGAAATGTCCAATGTATAATAAAGAGGTAAAAAGACGGTAAGAGTGAGGTTAAGTAATGCAGAATAAAGACGGTAAAAACGAAGTGAACAGCGCTTTCTTCTTCTTCGTCGAATCTTAGGCTAACGGTCGTTGTCGGATCAGATCATTTTTTAGCTGACTAGTTAATGTCCATAAAAAACAAAAATACTGTTGCTGTTTTTTTACGGTTTTTTAAATGGGTGCAGTATCACATATGCTAAAAATGTTGTTCATATCCGTAGCTATGATAGATTATGATGGGCCAGCATGCCACTTTAACCCATACCAAAGGTTTTCCAAGCCTTCTGCTTAACATAATTCAATATAGATGTTTGTCTCCCTGCCACAGAGAGGCATGCCAAAAGTACTTGCCAAAGTAATTGTGGTTTGCAATTAAAACATTTCTCAGAGATAGTTCTTGGAGAAGAGAGTGGCAGCTCTGTAACTGAATTTATCTCAGCACAGTCTCTGCACAGAAAGCCACGGTCCTGATTTTATCAGGATGTGGTGGGTGGAGATTTACAGACCCAATTAAACGATGCGTGTGTGATTTTGTGTCTCGGAGCAGACAGCGCAGCACGGTGTAGATCTGATAAAACTCGATTCGCTACGCTGGCGCTAGTTCGCTGTTCTTATTTCAGGAGACCTCGGGGATCCGCTGTTGCGAGTCAAACGTGTGGAATTTCAACCAATGGAAAGCTGCATTTCTCTGGGGGGCCCTCAGTCATGCTGTTACCCATACAGTGTCTGCCGTTCATGAAGATCATGGTTGGTGGTGAAGGCAGTGCAAAAAATGTACGACATCCTGAAAAGTCTTTTCTGCAGAGTCAACTGCATCTAACCGGGCCAGCTGAATTATCTTCAGCTTTGATGTTGGTATTGTCAGTCCGCATCAAAAATGTTCACTCGGGTAAATAAAAAGTTATGTAAGAAGCGTAACCTAGCATGACGCTGGGATTGTCAGTCTGCACCAAAAATGTCAAAAAGAGCTACGCGTGACCTAGCGTTCTGTCACAGGAAAAGCTGTCTCTGTTACTCAAGCCGCCTGCTGTCAGGTTCCCGACCTGCTCTATTAAAGGGCGTCGACCTGAGTGGCCACAGACGGGGGCAGATTACAGCGGTGCCACTGAAGCTGGCTGACCCACTTGGTTCGGTTCCACGCTAATTATGTGCAACGCTGCACACCTGAGCCAGACGTCCTAATGGCAGACTGACAACCAGACTCATTTAGAGACCTGCAGCAACGGCCACGGTGGCCAATCACCAATCTTGGTGACGTGGGAGTGGCGGGGGGAGTGGCAGGTTACACAACAATAGGAATCCTAGTTCGCCTTCTCCTCCGTCTGGTTGGCTGTCGCTAGCGACACAACGGAGCCGACCGCCTCTGCTCGGGTGTTCCCCCTCTGCTCGGCTGCTCATCCTCGAGGGTGAACCGGCTTCTGTGCGTCACAAATGGTCTTCAGCAACCGGTCCAGTGGAACTGTGCAGATCTCTACCAACAGGAGAGGAGCAACCCAGCGGAAGACCATGTTGACTGCTTCATATGACAGCTTCCGCCTGTTTTAAATATTCAATACCCCAAATATAAGCGTACGTTACTGTAAACGCAAAAACTTTTTGAACTGCCATCCAAATATCGATTCAACGTGTTAATGATAATTGCATCTAATCATAGATCAGCCTTTGTTCATAATTACTTTATGAATGAGTGTCTGATAAGCCTCAGAGTGCTGGGCACAGATTTCCTGCAGTCCTGTCCTGGTGCCCTGTCAGTGGCAAAGTCAGCTGCCCTGCCTTCCCCTTCCCAGCATGGGACAATTGCTCGACCTTTGTCCCGAGTTCTGATCCCTGTCACCCTCTCCCTGGAGGGAGGGAGGGAGGGAGGGAGGGAGGGAGAGAGAGAGAGAGAGAGAGAGAGAGAGAGAGAGAGAGAGAGAGAG
>JAOVYW010023104.1:13193-23565 GCA_025775045.1 Hiodon tergisus | reverse complement strand
CGGGATCTACACGGGATCTACACGGGATCTACACGGGATCTGTCCGGGGTCGTGGAAGCCACTTAATCCTATACCCGGCTGCACTCCTGTGAGGAACATGCCCTGTACCTAAGCAACAGCGAATGCGAACAGGGGCCTGGAGACAGTTGGGTGAAGAGATTCTGGAGGGAGAGGAGGGTTAAGCGTAATGTCACGTCTCCAATGTGCGCACAGTGATCGTTCCCTCCCGTGCCAAAACACGTAGCCGCCGTCTTAGCCTCTCCCCCGTGCCGTATCCGCACCGGGAACCAACCCAGGAAGATAATGACACGTAGCCTGAATGAGTGGATTTCCAACCGAACAACGAGAGTACGTTTCAGACAACATGTCCTTTAAAGGAATAAAGGCAATAAAATTTAAAAAAAAGGAGAAGGAAAAAAAAATATATAAACCTTGAGGTCCGACACTACCACTGTACCTCATCCCCCAAACCCGTCTTGCCTTTAAAAGAGGACAGTTACCGGGCCGGAGCGTTCACATGGGCCATGTCTTACATAGGCCTCCGGAGCTGGTAGCTGGCGCGGAACATCTCTGGTTAGGTGGCGTTTGAGGACCACTGCCCTGTCTGTCCGCGGGGGACGGGTCATCAAGCTAACCGACGGGGCCCTTCGCTAAATCCCAAACGGCACACAGTACGTAAGCAGCTCCACGCGGGATCCAGCAGAGGTCAGACCACACACTTTATCATTTCCTCGCATTTAATTACACTACACAATCCCGGTTTGTGCTTGCATTGTTTTTTTGGAGCAGACAAACATTTTCCTTATATACGTAATACATGTACCACACCACATTTCAGCATATTGTGCTTTCAAGGGAAAAAAAACACATAAAAAAGGCTAAATTAAATTATATTTCACATTTGATGGTACATTCATAAGACTCGTTAGTTAATTTGCCTCGGGAAGACCCGGAGTAAAGAGAAAAGTACGTCTGCAGAAAACTCTGCTCTTCGACATCACCTGGATAAATATCCTTTTTGTTCCCAATGAGAAACTTTTTTCACTAGAACTAAGAGGTATCCAACAAAGAGGTTAAAAACAACAAGGATTGGAGAAAATTTTGCTGATTAATAAAATAAAATAAAATAAAATTTGGGTGGGTGACTAATCCAATTAGACTTAAATATGTCCATCTCATTACCCAAAGCATTTCCATGGCTTCCTGTCAAATGACCTCGTCTTCTTGATTACCGAGATGTAGGAAGCGGGCATTGTAGGATTGGTAACCAGTAGATGGCAGTGTGGAAAAGGTGATAAACTCAAACTTAAAATGCCACTTGCCCTCCATAAATTCTACCAAAAAATCTGGCCATTTGCAGAACTGTGTATTACTAACCGCTTTACACTAAAGGCACTATCTTAATCTGACTGGAAATAACTGATGACAATTGGCTACCAGTATTAAAACAGAGCCTGGTCTCATACTTTAAATAAAATAAAATAAAAACATACCAAAAAACACTTACGTTAACGCTATCTAGAAAGTAAAACAAACGTCACAGGCAAAAATAGATAGATCTTATGTAGTCAATGTAATATTTCGAAGCTTTCTGTCCACTCGTTCAGATGAAAATGATAAAGCTTTCCCTCCTCAGTTCAGTATGGCTTTATTAGCATGACCGTGATAGCAAAACCTACAGCGGGAAGCATCCTGATCTCCTCACAGAGGAGAGAAGCTCACGCAGCCTCGGCTGAGCCGGTGCTCGGGACTACAGGGACCAAACAGGCGGCATGCGGACTGGACTGCTGGCTCTGAACTAACATTACAAGATGTGGACAGATTGGAGCTGGGTTTTGTAGTTCTTCAGAGTCTCCAGGAGAATTGGAATGTCAGTCAGCCTGGGCGGGAGAGAGTGTCAGGACATTGCCTTTCTGTGTGAGGAAACATTCCAGAATTGCAGTGGGAGAGAGAGAAACAGGTTCCAGCCACTACAGTGGCACGGTAAGGGGTGGGGAAACTGTCAGTCCGCCCCTCCCTCAACCCAATGATCTAAGAGGGCAAGGAACATTGCCTGTCTGTCTGGAGAGAAAGACAGAGATACAGGTGCTCCCCCCAACTACAGCGGCAGGGAGATGGGAATGGGGATGGGGATTGGAGTGGGGATGGGAGTGGGGATTGGAATGGGAATGGGGATGGGGATGGGAATGGGAATGGGAGTGGGGATGGGAATGGGGATGGGGATGGGAATGGGGATGGGAATGGGGATGGGGATGGGAATGGGGATGGGGATTGGAATGGGAATGGGGATTGGAATGGGAATGGGGATTGGAATGGGAATGGGGATTGGAATGGGATGGGGGGGCAAGAAGGCAGAGGTTCAGACGTTAGATCATGGTTTGGACTTCAGGGGTGGCTACTTGAGCAGGCTAGGCCGGTCCGTGTTCTCCCTCTTGATGACGGGCAGCGGGTGTGCCTCGGTGTTAAACACCCAGTGCTCGAAGGGCAGATGGCTGTCCTCGGAGAACAGCAGGTACAGGTACCTGGGGCAGGGGGACAGGGGTCCATTAGCCTTTCATATGAGACATGTCAAGTCCTATCACTGTAATATAGTAAAGAATCACACACTCCCAATTCCTGTAACGTAATTACCGTCCCTTTAAATCGCACCTCCGTTACCCCTCACAAGAGTAATCACTTTAGGTAAACGGCAAGATTTATTTGAATCGTCTTGTTTGGATTTCCTGGCAGACTGTTCTGGTTTTACGTCAGGGCCCATGTACGTTTAGGCCGCAGAACTAGGTCCTCAGCATCACCTGCATTTCTGATGCAGTAGGAATCCTTACCTATGGGAGATAGCGGACACCTTTCATTTCGCTGTTTTAGCCCTACATATTAGCTCTGACGGTTGTCCGCCACTAACGAGTTATTTCTCAACATTTCATACTGACAGCTTGCTGTATTTCGCTTCATGAATTTCAACTAAGAAGTCTGCAGTAAGCAGGAGCCAAATTTTTTTTTTGTTTCTGGGAAAACTGTCAATAGACAATATTGCTCTTAAATTTAGCAAGCTCCCAGGCCCGTTACTATAAAAATGGAAGTCCCTGATAAGGGTCAGTGTGTGTGGGTGGCATCTGGATTCTCTCAGCTCTCCTTAACAGTAAGTCTGTATCCAGGGACCTCATCTATTGTCCAAGGTTAAGATTTTAAAAAAGATTTTAAAGCACCTTAACCCAAATTATTTTGGTGGAGGTGCTTTAAAACAGATTTTTTACATAGCAAAAACGGGTGTTTGATGAAATACTTAGGTGTAAAAATGTAACAAGTACAAAGAGTAAGCAGTGTTGTTTCGGCCACATTCAAGCACCCGCCTTGGACTTTATCATCAAAAGTGAGATGAAAATCACAGCCCCAGCCCCGATCAGTGGCACACTGAGAAGCTCTTATCAGAGCCACACACAGAGGCACGCGCTTCTCTATCCTGACTCTGACCTGAGATCAGTTTCCTCAGAGTGAGACCCACAGCCCACCCAAATGACGGACGCCCCAGATCCACACTCCGCCATCCGCATCGCCCGGGCTGACTCTTTGCCAGAGTCGGCTGTTAAACGCCAGCAGTGACGCCCCGTGTGGTGGCTGTTTATGTTGACAAGTGTGCTGCTTTTTATCGGGCCGGAGAGGTCGTTAACGCACTTCAGCAACACCCCGGAACCTCCCCGCCAGCCAGAGGAATGAAAAGACCCGGGGAAATGCAATCATTACTGTTAATATTCCTTTACTTTGTGTGAATGAGGATGTGCGGACAGAAGCTACTGAAAAAGCACACACGACAGATTTGCCATGAAATGGACTGCAGAAAACTGAAGAGACTGGAGCAGTGTGGCCCTTTTAATGGAATCCTATTGGTCGAACTGCTAGACTTCACACAACCATTAAATGCTAGAAGGAAGGCTGGAATTGCTCTATTAAACGGCTCAGTTTGTCATTTAGACGTCAGACGAACTGACGTTCTGGCGAGTGAGTTAGTTTAAAATATACATCCAGTGGCTACATGGTTATCTAGAGTCCCGGTGAGTGTGTTCTGTTTAAGGTGGCAAAACCGAATAGTCCTAAAACAGCAGGGGAAAAAAATGATTTGATAACAAATCAGGGTAAAAGTTTTTCTTAAGAGCCAAATGTATAGCTTTCTGTAGAGGACAAACCGCTAGGGACGTGTCTCTCTCTCACTCGCTCTGTCTTTAAAAAAAACTATTTTCCTGGTGGTAAACTCAGCCTGAGGCCACGCTAATAGCAGTCTGTTTCGATCTTGCCTTATCTGTCGCACTGTCACCCTGTGACTATAGTCTTTCAGCTCCTCCGGACTCTAGTTCTCAGTTTCGCTTCGACTTTGTGCCAGGGAGTAAAAAGGCACCACCCGTCTGATCTGATCTGCCCTCCTTCGTGTTTTTGGGGGTGGGGGTTGGGGAGTCAGACTGGATATCATCTTTATATCTTACGATAACCTTGATTGGCACGCTTAGAACCGCTGGAGTCAACAGGACTGTTGGTATCAATCAACACACAGAGTGTGTGGGCCTGACACGGTCAATTTAAAAAAACGCTCAAAAGTCAAAGGGGCTGGGGAAATAAGATGAGAAAGTCGAGAGCTGTGACAACCTGTCACCACGGGTCACCGGTGTGGTGGGACCCGGGGAAGCGGGAGGACTCTCACTTTAGCGTCTCGGCCAGGAAGAAGCTCTGCTGCACGTCGTCGTGGCTGGGGGAACCGGAGTAGACGTCCCGCACCCCACTGTAGCCCCCCTCCACTTTACAGTGCTGCTCCAGGGCCTGGTGGGGAGGGAGGGAGAGGGAGAGAGAGAGGGAGAGAGGGAGAGAGAGAGAGAGAGGGAGCGGGAGAGGGAGAGGGAGGGAGAGAAAGGAGCAGATTCAGAGCGTGACTGCATTTTTGTATCGTTCCCCCACCTGGAGGTGAATTGGCGTAGATGGCACGGCGCCAGCAGACTTCTCTTGCTTTAGCCCTGGAGAAGAAGTAGGGGTATAAAGAGGAGTGCCTGTGGGTGGGCGGGGTACTGCAAGAGAGGGAAAACCTTGACGCATCACTCATCGCGGAACAAGCACTGAGCCTCAGAAAGGCGCACAACGAAGGGCGTCGGCCTGAAGGGGCCAGTGGGCGGAGCCACGGCCTGGGCCTCACCTGCACAGCCTCCCAGCCCCACTGCCGGTACTTGGGGTCGTGGGTGAACCTCCACATGTACATGTAGGTCTCGATGACCTCGGGCCGCAGGATGAAGTACTTCTCGTTCTGCCGCGTGGCAATGGCCTCTACCCCGCCATCGAACCGGAAGGCTTCAGGGCCCAGCTTCAGAGCTAGGTGAATGAATCAAGAAATAATAACGGATAAAACCGGGACCTACTCATCACAGATGACTCAACCCTTCTTTGGAGAATTAACCCTTGGAGCGCCGTGAACTAAAATGCAATAAAAGTGTGGGAATGAGACAAATGTGCCTGGAAGGTTAAGAAAATGTTTAAGAATCGGATGCAGGTGCAGCGACTGCTTGATGAGATGTGAGATGGGGAGAGCTGCAGGGGTGCCACTTCTGAAGCGAGCGGAGCACCGTTGCGTCCCTGCAGCTGAAGCTGGGTCAGGACACCGTGCCAACCCCAGATCTGCTGGAAACTGAGGCTTTGACGGGAGTCAACGCTGTTACTGTGGCAAGCGGCCATCTTTCAGCGAGGAGCGGGGAGGGATACTCCTCTGACCTCGAGGACCACCAGCTGGGGGGGGGGGGGGCGTCGTTCGCCAGGAGCAGCTTATCGTTGATTTTTCAGTTTCACACCCTCCCTGGGTTCTTTGACTGATGCTCCCCCACCCACGTGGCTGATGTCGTCTTAGGCCTTTCAGACAAGCCGGTACGAAGAAGCCGGGTCTGGGGTACTGGACTAGTATAAGCAGATGGTAGCTAATTCACTGCTGTGGTATGAGATCGTTATGTTCCACAGCTACAGTGGGCGCATGACAAACGGTGACAGGAGAAAAAGATGACATGCTGTGAGGAACACGGAGGAGATGGAGACGCCTACTTGTCCGGGCGTAGGACTCATGGCACGTGCGGGCGATCTCCGCTGCCAGCTCCATCTGGTGGCCGGTTTTGTCGCTGGGGGCCCCGTCGGCGCCCAGGGCGAACATGCCGCCGGCGAAGCACGTGAGGTGGCCCATTTTGTGCTCCAGTAGCCCCCCCTTCCACTCTGCGATGTAGGTGAGCCCCCCGCTCGACTTCCGGATCAGACTGGTCTCCATTGCCTGGGGACGACAGCGTCGACCTAGTTACAGCCTCCCTTTCACCCACACCACAGGTCTCTCACACATGCTATGAGCAAATCACTCATCACGACAGGCCACACATTCACACACTTCATCTCATCCAAGCACAGCTAGCATAGAAAGATGACCGACAAAAAAAACAACATGTTATTACGGTGCGTTTTTACTGACACAACGGGCTAAGATCCTTTGTAGATCCTGCAAACGGTGCCCAGAGTCTGACCCCTGTGTTCAGAGAGGCGGTGCCTGAGATGAGGGAGAGTCTGACCCTGTGGGTGTGGCCTGAAATAGCTTGGCCACTTTCCACACCACCAGCTGCTTCTGGACAAGGTTGGAAAAAGCCTCTGTTGTACCTTACAAAAAATAATCAAGCGACTACACAAACAGAAAGAGGAAACAGCCACGATTCTTAACCAGTACTTAGCCTTCCAACGCTCAGCTTTGTACGTATGAAGAAAAAAAGAGAATGAATCTGACTGCATGTTTTCATTAGATTTATGAAGCATAAAATCAGATGCTCTCTTGCGAGATTTGGCATATCTGTTCAGAGATTTTGGGTTCTTCAGGGGAATTAGTGCCGGTTCATAGTTTGTATTTTACAACCAGAACTTGAGCAAAATGGGCCAGTGTGGTTTCTTTCTGAAACTGCAGAGAAGGGAAAAACTCCTTCTTTGCTACAAATCTCTATGTCAGGCATAATATACTAGCTTCAGTGTGAAGTGTAAAAAAAATAAACAACAACACTACTGTGTTATACCATTAAACTGAGATATTTTGTTTCAATTATGAGTTCAGTAAAGCTCATTTGTTCCACTCGCCATCAGAAACTACCATAAATTGTGTATTCTACATGTTTAGTGGACTTGGCTTAAACAACTGTCTGATGAGTCAGCGAGTAAAACTTCTGCGCTGGAATAGTTCAGTCATTTGTAGAATTGATCCAGATGAAACACGACCTCAAGTTTCGCTCCGCAGAGGACCAGGGACGGTCACATCATAACCTGGGAGGGCGTAATGGGACCCCTGACCCCACAAGTTGCTGGGACGTTCCCAAAGTCGATAAATACCATCGCTCATCACCATATTCCCCTCCGTCAGGAAACGAATGGCGTTAGTGAGCAAAACCGAGGCTGTCTATGGCAAAAGGAAGATTAGCCAACGCTAATGTGAGCGGCAGAGGGGCGTGTTGGTGGTGGACACTCTCCACTCTCCTCCTGGGTACATTTAGTGAAATCATTTCAAATCGCCCTTTACCTGCAGAGCGTCGTAGTACAGCTTCTTTCCCTCCTCATCCGTCTTGTCAGACATCAGCCAGGCCTTCAGCAGGTACTCGTAAAAGCTATCTCCCAGGCCTCCCACAGACACGTGATCTGCAGAGACAGGGGACACGGGCGCGCTGTCACCGCCGCACGTCGCTAATTTACGCCCTCCCCTCCCCGCTCCGCTCCCTCCCGACAGGATGATGTATGGCCCAGAGACGACTGGCATAATCTCGCTCCGACAAGCGTGTTTACACAGGGAAGAAAGCGTCCCCTAAATACCCGTTTACGGATGCCACGCTCCACGGCGACAGGCAATCTGGCACCAGCATCGCCGCTGACTACAAAGGAAACCCACTAATGGGATTGTTCCCGTTTGGACGGCGGACGCCTTGGCTATGTCTGGAGGGGAGAGATTGGTTCTGTGAAATGTTCATCCGGTGCTTACGGAAGCCCGGGGAGCCAGAGGGAATCGGTCACGGAGCTGTAAACCAGAGGAAGGGAGGCCGGTCACCTAACTCACGGTGAAGAAAGAGACCCAAAGGGCCTCTCATCCACACCCAGGTCAGCACCAGGTTTGTCATATTGATTGTCACCCCCCTTCATGAATATGAATGTCCCGTTAATGGCGCGGCCTCGTTACAGACGGTGCGTCAGCAGTGGTGTGGTTGATCGTGCACATGACCAGCCATGTGAGCCCCTGAGGGTGCCGTGGCAGCGGAGCGGTGTAGAGTCTCGGCCGAAATCCGGAGAAGGGAGGAATCAAACGTATAAAAACTGTGAACTTTTGGGGTGAGAGCCCCTGGGGCTCTGGTTCTGGATGTCTGTGTGGGGTAGTGAGGGTTAGAGGGGCTATGGGGAAGCCAGCCAAACGGCTACTGACACAGACACGTGTGTGTGGATGCAGGCCCAGACAACCTCTGACGAACACATGTGCATGGATGCAGGCCCTGACAACCTCTGACACAGACACAAGTGCGCGGATGCAGGCCCTGACAACCTCTGACACAGACAGAAGTGCATGGATGCAGGCCCTGACAACCTCTGACACAAACAGAAGTGTGCGGATGCAGGCCCTGACAACCTCTGACACAAACAGAAGTGCATGGATGCAGGCCCTGACAACCTCTGACACAAACAGAAGTGTGCGGATGCAGGCCCTGACAACCTCTGACACAAACAGAAGTGTGCGGATGCAGGCCCTGACAACCTCTGACACAGACACATGTGCGTGGATGCAGGCCCTGACAACCTCTGACACAAACACAAGTGCGTGGATGCAGGCTCTGAGGTTCCTCAAATTTTACTCTGGCGTTGGAAGAAGGGGCGAAGAAAAGAAGAAAAAAAACTAACGACACCCATAAAAACACGGCAAGCTGCCCAGTAAGCCTGGAGGCGGGATTGTTAGCAAGTCCTTTAGAGGACAGGGCTGTCAGTTTGGCTCTAAGTCAACTCTGAAGGGCATATTCATTTATATTTATTTATAACCTGCCCCAATAATAAATAAATAAAAAACCTAAAGAAAATCCACCGGCTCTTACATATAAGTGTCAGAGAGCAGTCTATCCGGGATGGGGAAGATTTCCGAGAGATCGTTGTGAGGGGTTATAAAGAGGACCAAGTCTTAGATCCACCCCCACAGTATAGTGAATGTTGTGTCATATGTCTACTTGGGTGGAAGGGAAGGGGGGGTCATGTGTTAAGCTGTAAGGTGGGTGAACTTTAAAGATAAGACATCTATGCCTGTTGGTAGTCTCTCATCCCTTGTGTAACCCTCCCTGGAGCTAGCAATTTTAAATGTGATTAGTGAAAAAACAACAGCTTCACTATGTCCATAGGAGTTACAGGGAAAGATGAAGATGCTTCTGGACTTCTGCTCCATGGGGGGAGGAAGGGGGTGGTCTCTCTGTTATGTAACATCTGGGCTTGATCTCACCAGACACCCTAACCTCTGTCCAACAGCGGTTCCGTGTGAGAGGAACATAGGACAGAAGCCCCCTAACGCCACACAGCTTTCTCCTGCTCGGGACAGCTGATGCGGCACAGCTCCCGTAGACAGCGCTCTCGCACACAGGGAATCTTCGTTACTGACTGCTGAAGCCAAACAAAAGCAGGCAGAGAGACCGGTCCGGTTGTGTCTTGAAAAAAAGTATTTCATGCCTTCAAGGTTTCCAAGAGCGGAGGGTTCTCCTTCATTCAGGTCAGATCGGGTTGTGTCACAGTCTATGAAATTGTGTCGCCTACCCTCAGCACTAAACACGACCTCGGACAGGTTCAGTCAGCTGCGGGTAAGATAACTGAACTGGAAACAAAGCATTATAGTAGAATGACCTACATATTTAAATCCGCGATGTGAAAGAAGAGAGAAAATACACCACTGTGAATGTAGAAGAGATTTACAGGTTTTTCAGTCCCATACGACTGCGTTCATCATAGGCCTTTCTGAGTCTACAATAAAACTGGTCTAGAATCAGCAGACCGCCACTGAAACTAAAGGTGGAGCGGTTCTTTCCAGTTGGGCCCCTGTAATGCTGTGAATGAGGCTTTCTGGGTCCGGGGGTTGGTGTGCTTGGGTTTGCCGAGTGTGTAGGACATGGAGTGAAGAGGAGAGGGAAAGGACTCTGACAAAGCATTTCAAAGGTCCCCAAATGCGGCCACATCTCAAGCCTCCACACGTTAAATGCTGGGAAGTGATTGGTGCACGGATGCTTTGCAGCGCCTTAATGGTGTGAAGATTGCAGTGTTCAGTCACACGCTTACCCGGGCAATGCACCCTGGCCCGTGTTAACGGAAGCGAGAGGAAGGGGAA
>JAOVYW010023085.1:2500-17545 GCA_025775045.1 Hiodon tergisus | reverse complement strand
TCGCTTCGAGTATCCTCGCTCTGTTAAAGGGTGTGCGGCCAATCGCTTCGAGTATCCTCGCTCTGTTAAAGGGTGTGCGGCCAATCGCTTCGAGTATCCTCGCTCTGTTAAAGGGTGTGTCTGCGCGGCCAATCGCTTTGCATCGTAAACCGCTCCATGTTAATATTAGCAAATGGAAAAACACGTTTCCGAAAACTGACTATTCTACGAGAGGTAGTGGTTTGGGAATTTCCCTGGGAGAAAGGGGATCGGGCGGTCGTGACTAAGTCAGTGCGGTCCTTGACTGCGGCTCATGCTCTGGACCTGTGGGTTCAGCTGGGAGCCCCGGCGACCGGGACGGAGGACGGCCTCGTGGAGGGAGAGGAGGTGAGTGGGCGGGGACCCGAAGCGTTCCCCATTGGCTGGACCGACATCCAGAGTGGTTACACAGAGCCTGGTCAGTGCACTTCAGCTAACAGTTTGCACTGTGCGGATTCCCTCTCTGTGTCCAGGTGTCCAGCCCAGGGGTGCTCTCGGTGCTGACCCCGGTGGTGATCAGTCACCTGACGGGGGTGGCTCTGTACACGCTACCAGTGATGTCCCAGCAGATGGCTGTGGAGCACTTCCCTGTGTCCGAGACCGAGGCTGTCGTGCTGACCGCCATCGCAATCTACACCGCCGGGCTGGCCCTGCCGCACAACACGCACAGGTGCGCACAACACGCCTGGCGTACACGCAACGCACGGATGGCGCTCCAGCACGCGGGCACCACACATCACACGTGCACACACGGTCGCGTTGGCCACACATCACACAGGCACGTGGCGACGGTTCACTAGGACGCGGTGGTTTGGGTTTTGGCCCTGACTCTCTCTGGCTCTCCGTCCGGCTCAGGGTGTTGTCGGGGGAGGGGACAGAGCAGGGATGGAAAGTGTTGAAGCTGGTCGCTGTGCTCTACATGGCTGTCCTGCTGGGCTGCACCGCCCTCATCAACTTCTCCCTGGGCTTCATCCTGGCTCTCACCCTGGCTCCCATTGCAGCCTTCATCACCCCACACGTACCCAGGTAACCCCAAGTTTATGTTTCAGCCGTTCATACACCAGGATGTTTACTGAAGCTGTTTAGCTCGAGTGCTTTTCTCATGTCCCGCCTGGGCTTTGAACCTGCAGCCTACTGGGAGCGTGTGTAAACGCCTCAATAGCTGTGCCACCTGACTCCCTGGTTAGCACAAAAAACGGAATGGCTAACTGACCCAATTTACCCCAGTAAAGGGTGAATTAAGCCGCTTACTCGGACGTCTCCTCCTCTGCCTGTTCCAGGGTACTGTTTGCTGTTGTGATGGTGCTGCTCAGCCCCGGATTCACGCTGCTGATCTGCGTGTTCCTGTACCAGGAGCTGCAGGAGGTGCCCGTCTCCCTGATGGAGGGCTGGAACCTCTTCCTGTCCGTCATCTCCCAGGGCATCCTGGACCACAGCCTGTACGGCTCCCTAGTCTACCCGCTTGTCTCCCTGCTCATCTATCCCTGCTGGCTGCTGCTCTGGAACATCCTCTTCTGGAAGTAGACCCGAGAGGGGAATGGCGGTGCCAGTGAAGGACAAGGCCCAGGAACGCGGCCTATCAGGGGGAAGATCTGACAATGGGGGGGGGGGGGGAAGAGTGTTGGAAACGGGGAGAAAAGGTCACTGGTGGGGTGGGAGGACGGCTGATTTGGCAGTGCCTAGGAGGGAGGAATCTGCATGTTTTTGTACTCTTGGGTTGGACGGTGACATGGCCCCCATGGAAGAAGGCATGTTCTCACGCAGACGCAGAACCAGGAGGGTGGAGGCCAATGAACAGGTCAGAGGTCAGGTCCTCTGAACGCCAAAACGGGTGGTCCACTTGTGGAGAATGTTGTGCTGGATCTGTTGTCATTGGGTTTGATTACAATTTTTATATTGCGTCGTTCACTAACGCTGTCTGCACAAACCCCACACTAAATAATTTATAAATAAAAACATTGTGTTGTTGTATTTTTACATTGTATTTTTACTGGAGTCTTGAGAAATAGCATATTCGTACTGGATAAGGGCTTCACTAGGGGAGAACCAACGAGTTTGAACGTCACATAGTTAGGCGTCAATCACAATCACAATCAAGAAAGGAGCTCAGACAAAACACCAGGCCAATCTTTGCTTAAAATATTTATATTCCTAACACTTTTGAACATTTTTGTTTATTTAATGAACATAACACAGGATGCATATTTCTGTTTTCACATTTATATACAATTTATCTTACGTATGCATTTCGGGGCCTCTTCTGTCTGTCGAAGAATCCCGAACTACACCTTAGTGGCACAATTTTCAACGAAAACGACAAGATGAAACGCGTTAAAAACGAGAACTTAACCCCCCCGGTGAGTTGGCACCGACAGACACAGACTACACCAACAGACACACTACACCGACAGGCAATATTAAAAAGTTCACTTCCACCACAGAATGTTCACAGTTTAGACAGAATTACAAACACACAGGAAAACAAAGACCTGTTTTTGGTCTTTGAAATGCACAAGTTACATCTTTTTTTTTCCCCCTTCAATTGACCAACCTAAGATCCTCCATGATCAACACCCCCCCTTATTTAACTGAAGTAGACCGCTCCTCAGATATCCAGGACTCGCAGTGAGTGCATCTCTGCAGAATCTGCTTCCGGCAGGACGTTGCCCTGTTTTAAGTCTGTGCTTGAGTTTTATGCATCACTGGCCTCTCATTCGAGCAGAGAGCAAGTCGGTCTACCCTAGATGAAGGGAGGTTTGCTTGGTGTGTTAGTGAGGCTGGGAGTGTGGTCAGTAGTCCTGGTCGAGGTTGTACAGTAACGAGCTGTTCTGTGTGGCAGGGTCTCCCTGCTCCACCCTCCTCATTTTCTCCTTTAGGACAAAGACAGGCGGATGAGAGGAGTGTGCAGGAGCCCCCGTCTCCATGCCCCCCGGGGGGCCCGAGCCCCGACCCCCCCGCCCGCCCAAAAGTGAACCCATGCCACTGCTTTTCAAACAGAAAACGAGAATAAATCAGCGAGTGCGAGTTAGCATGCTTTATTGGTAAACCTTTTTTATTGTTTACTCCTATGCGTGTCGACCCGGTGCAGCCTACCTGCCGTCTCACACCCTGAGCCTACCTGCTGGTACCGACGCACGGCCTCCTTCTCCTGCTGTATGCGGCGCAGCTCCAGTGGGTCGGGCCGGTGCCCGGCAGGCACGGCGTAGTTCTCGGGCCGGTCGGCGCTGCAGATCTCACAGCCAGGCCGCGTGGGCTTGTTGATGAACGTGCAGGAGGGGCAGGCCCACCCAGCCTGGAGGAGGGGGGAGACACGGGGGGCCGGGTGTCACTGGGCGAGAGGCGCGGGGCGGGGGGCAAGACAGACAGCGCGTATATACCTGTGGGTTGGCTTTTTTGGAGCTCAGCTCTTCGTTCAGCTGCAGCGTCTCCAGGTTGAGCAGGTCCCTGATCTCGCCGACCCCGAGCCTCTCTGCCCCAGCATTGCCTGCACAGCCAATCGTCGGGCAAGAAATGGAAAAATCACACCAGCACAGCCAATCGTCGGGCAAGAAATGGAAAAATCACACCAGCACAGCCAATTGTAGGGCAAGGAAATGGAAAAATGACAGGGCAAAGACACGAAATGATTACGGATGATAGCAAATCGGTCACTTTAAGCCTCTTTTACCCGGGGCCGGTTGAGTACTCTGGGTTTGGTGAGGGAGAAGCTTGCTCACCGCTGTTGCCATGGGACAGTCTGGAAGGCAGGGTGCTGTAGCCCCTCCAGTCTTGCGGGGCGGGGCTGTTGATGGGCGGGGCCAGCGCGAGCAGGGCGCTCTCCTGGTCCCGCTGGCACAGCTGCCGCGTCAGCAGGGCCTGCCGGGCCGACAGCAGGTAGAGGAAGGCGGAGTCGCCGTCGGCGCGGACGCCGTAGGAGGCCAAAGAGCGTGGCTCGGCGCACAGGCAGCGGCCTATTACCCAGCGCTGCACCCGTGGGTGGAAGCCGTACTCCAGGAACACCTGCACGAGGACCGGGGGTCAGGAAATCTGGCCTCCTCCTGACCATGGTCTGCTTTAATCTTGTCTTTTGTCATTAATGCCTGGGCCATGGTACGTTTACAGTTCTCGTATTGTGACAAAAGAACAGCATTAGCGTCTGACCTGCTGCTTGAGAGATGCAATGGTCATGTGAGGGAAGACTTTCACTGTGACGCAACAGGAAGAGGAGTCGTCCTCCACAGCCACTGCCAGACTGCAGTGAAGATACAATGTGTGAGGCATATGGCTCTTCCTGAACTCAACCCAAGCAAATGCATTTTACTCCCAATTCCACTTTGCATCTGAAGTGGGGGCACTGCACAGCATCATATCCCTTAAATCTAACACTCAATCAAAATTATTCCTGTTCTCAGCCACTGTCCTTTTATCATTATAATTCAGTTTCTCCAATCTTCTCTCCCACATGGATTTTATTTTGTAGGGTCCGCACAATCCTCATTTGAAGCAATGGTCATAAGAAATCAATTTATATACTCTATACTGCTATTAGTAACAGCATATTTTGACATGTAACCACCTGGAAAGAGGGGGACTATATGTTAGTGCAACACATATTGGGCAGGCTTGCTAGTACAGGGTATCAGAGCTCCAAAGTGCTCACCTGATCTCAGTGTCCATGTAATTCTTCTCTGACAGCTGGATCTTGAGCGCCACCTTCTGGCGAGCCAGGGCGGCGGCGTGCTCCTTGGAGGCCGGCATGTCCCCAGCCTCGATGGCCCGCGCTAACTGCCCACACAACTCCTCTGCCGGGCCAGGATCAGAGGATAACGGGTGAGACAAAACAACAGGTTGGGAGGATGTGCGGAAAGATTGTGGGGGAGAACACTAACCTGTGTGGGACAAGGAGACAAACTCCTGGTGTTGACCGGGCTCTTGGTGTAACTCTTTCTCATCAGAAGCCAGATCTGCACTGTCTGCCACTGCAAAACAAAAGAGGATGTAATTATGACCCTTTTGATCCTCAACTGACTTATAAAGACCATTAAAAGCAAATGTCTGATTGCCCGAGCGCCCTATCAGAATGGGCCCTATGAGCAGGATTTCCCAGGTTGAAGCCGACTCATGTCATTGCTGGAGAGCCCAGGCCGGGTTGGTGAAATCCAAATGGCTTCTCCTATCAGCTTCCCAGGCTCCTGCAAACTAGCAGTGCCACTGGGAGGGTCATTTCTCTGAGTGGGACAGGTCTCTATGTCTCCGGATAATCGCACACGGGAGGACCGAGGAAGTATGACCAGTCTCTTCCAATCATAGTCATCTTCGAAGCCGCTGTCTCTTTTACACCCTGGGACTGGGAGCCATCGCACAGAGAAGAGACATTTGAGACGAGCAGAAGAAGGCGGACTGACCCCGGTGTGCCTCCCTCAGCGAGGACATCACCACGGTGGCCCACTCCTGTGCCTCCTTCTCGCAGTGGAAGTTGAAGCTGATGCGGTCCTGGGGGGGTGTGGCCAGACACAACTCGTGACAGCTTGGCGACTTCACCTCATAGCGCACCGAACGCAAGTCGAATTCCGCAATTGACTGCGACCGTGAGAAGAGAAAAGAGATGTTCAGAGCTCTGGGCAACCAGAAAGTTGTTCAGATCGAAGACAGTGCACCCTCCCCCCAAAATAACTAATAACTTCACCTTAATCGTTTCAGTTAATATACACCTGTATAAACATATTAAATGTAAATGTATATGCAGTTTGGGCTTGGGATAAGAAACTGGCTGTTTTAACACAAAACCACGATTCAGTTCTATGGCCAATTATGCTTTTGGACCAAACATTAGAAAAAATGTTAGATTCTTGGAAAGAGCAGGATTTTCCCAAGATCTCAGTATGTAAAAACTAATAAATACATGGAAATTTTAGGAATAAAAAGTCAGACTGTATTTCATACAATAACATAAATTACACTACATTGTTAAATGATCGAAAAGGTTATAGCACAATCATCACAGTTGACAGAAAAGCCATGTCACTTGAAACAAGCGGAATCTGATTCTACCGCCAAATATCAAACAAAACGTCGATATTTATTGAAAAATATTTTATTCGGTGGGAAACAGCTATCATATAACAACCAAACACACGTGTCTTACCACACTCCGACCTGTCCCGCCAGCATTCCTCAGGGCGAGGCGAAATTCGCCAGCCCGGCTAGGGTCCATGCTCAGCTGCAGACGCAGGGACTCGTCGCCGGCTCCTGGGAGACACAACGGCCGAATACCCGAGTGGCATACCGACACCCGAACCGACATCAGCACGGTGTTGCAGCCCGTCTGCGAGGGCAAATGTCCTGCTAGAGATGGAGACGGGGCCGGTGAAGGGGTTTGAGCCCACCCGCCTGAGCTCAGCGCCATGTCAGTGGCCTTACGGCCGGGGAACGGACCTTTTAACACAGTGTCCGGGTACAGTAGCTTACCCCCACCGGAACCGCACAAGCTTCTCAACCCTATGTACTTGTTGATCAGCGCGTCGAAATATGCCGTTTCATTCCTTCTTTCTCCTACCAGGTTTAAGGAGTGACTACCAACAAAACAGGAAGCACGTACGTCCCTCCAATGTCTCCCCCGAAACATAGTCCCAGACGATAGTATCCGGACCTCAAACTGTCGTGTAGTTCGTTGTTTGACTGCACTGCAGATTTTGGTGGGAAAGGGAACTGATTTTTGTTTTGCAATTCGTTATTTTTACAATATTTTACAAAAATATTATACGGCCAGTGGGTGGCTAGGTAGAACAAAAAAATAGGGCCGGTGTTTTTTCCTGGAATTATTTAGTATCAGTTGAAATTAAGTTGTTCTACAACTTGTGATACATATATTTTTTATATTCGGAATGAATGTCATGTTGCTATAATTGATGTGCATGTTGTGGTTTGCCTCGGAGGTAATTGTGATTAATTCATTTGAAATAAATCGCAATAGCTATGGCTGAGGGCGCTATTGTCAAATAAAAACAGTTGCAGCTATATGCTTGGTTTAAAAATGCATCCGCTTATTCGTAATGAGAAATCACGCATGACAGGTTTCACGCAGACCAGTTTTCTTTATGTAAACAGGGTTATTTTACTTCAGTTGAACTGTATATTATGCTTAATTTCAAGCCCGATCAAATATTTGATTTTGTAGCTCCATTATTGCTATATAAATAATGTCAGGCATGAGCGTCATGCACATGCACCCATGAATGTACTCTCAAAGACACGCGACCAGCACAGTACTTGCTATATATATATATATATATATGGCTAGGAGCGCTTCCCCCGCCAATGGGCTAAAGCCATCCCCGCGGAGCCTGCCGGTTGTATTTATTGTTAATGGCAAATGTGTTGTACAGTTTGTCCATGTCAAATAAGTACGTGTTGGCTAAGGTTCTGTTTCTTAATTTTTTCTATATCATTGATATAATCAAAATCCTCTTTGTTTCTTTGAGAAGTGTTTATTGATTGCGAAATGCTGGGAGTGATAAATCATAAATGATCGTGTTTCACTTCCCTGTTGGACAATAACACAGAATCACAGAACTGCTATTCTTTGTCAGGGACAGGTGGGAGTTGTGAGTAAAAAGTAATGACACGTTCCTACACAATGCTGTCTTTTATTTACAAATTTTTTGGACCAAAAGACAAAACAAAACAATCTTTTACCACCCCTCAAGTAAACCCAGACCTCGCTAACTTGCTTTATTGAGGGTATTTCCACATCCAGTTGCTTAACACATCTTATGAAATATACAGTCATGTGAACCATTGCATAAATCAAAAAGTAGTTTAAAAGTTCCTGCATTAGCCATCTGGGTGAGTCCCCCTAGGTCACCAGCTTTAATTCAGGCATACTTTTCCCCTCACCTACAGAAAAGCCACTATGGCCCGGCTGACAGCTTTCCTCTGGGTTGTTTTCATCATTGGCAAGGCACTAGGTAAGTCTAGCTTATATACTCTATCATATATTCTGACTGTATTGCAGTGATGATTCACCAGCTCCCGTTTGATTGACGCAGTAGTGGGAAGAAGGGGATGGGTTGAGCCTCCATGCACCTGTAAATTTGGTGATTATCACTTACACATAGCCCATATTGTAAACTACAGCCAGGTTTAAAAGGACTCCAGCCAGTCCCCTAGAAGTTGCAAAAGGGAACCTGATTGAGGGTGATATGTTTAGTTTGGGGAAGATATTTTTTTTGTTTTTTTAATACACACACACACACACACACACACACACACACAACAACACTTGATTTATTGAGCTAAAAAGTCAGTCCTCTGATTGTCGTGAGCTAAACGAATGTTCACTAACTGCGCGTGCAGTCCGCCTGCCCGTGTCTCGGTGATTTAAAACCCTTTCCGGGTTCGATGGCGCGTGACCTTTTCTGTCCCCACAAGGACAAGACAGCCTATGTCAGTGTTCCTGTCCTGCCAACTGGGTCAGCTTCGGACGCCACTGCTTCCAATACTTCAGTGCGGAGAAAGACTGGGCAGACTCGGAGGTATCTGCTGCCGAACGGCTGTCGGTTTAGCACAGTTAAAACTCTCTGTAATGAGCCAGCCTGGGGGACACGTTGGAAATGCCGTTTAAATTGTTTATTGTGAAAATAGAAGTGAATAGAAGCGAAATAATACAATTAAGTAATCTTGCATATTGCCTTCTGTAAACAGACCTACTGTTTGTCTCTGGGAGCAAATCTGGTCTCAGTGCACAGTAAAGAGGAGTTCGAGTTCATCGACAGACTGATAAAGACCAACGACCCAAACAGACCTGTCTGGATTGGGCTAACAGACTCAGTTAAGGTATTTTGTAAACTTTGTTTGCCAATATCAGATGGCAAGGCAGTGAAGAGAAAATTGTATTAGCCTTTCGAACTTTTAGCCTCCATACAATTATTAGCAAAGTATTTATGTAAATGTGATGAAGCACAGTTTAACCTCCATCACCAACGCCGTTCAATGCACGCAGATATACAGATCAATACAGATAAAAACACTGTTTGCGTGCACGTTACGCTATTAGTACCATTTAACAGTAGTTTGTTTGAGTATCTTTCTGGTTTAGCTTCAGTTCACTAGCAAAAATGCTAATAGCCCATCGTTTACAGCAAGATGCACTTAAAGAAGCACGGCGACCAGCCTAATTAAAACAGCTTTGATTGTGACATGGCTGGTCTTCGCACGCAGATATGTGCATGAATTTGCCTTTTTGACTGTCCGTCTGTCTGGCCGTGCTTACTGGTCTCTGTTTTCTGGGCTGTGTGAAAACCTGTTAAGGACGGCTGGTGGATGTGGTCTGATGGATCCAGAGTTGACTCGACCTTCTGGAACCCAACTGAACCCAACGGACAGACCAGGGAGAACTGCGTGCACACAAATTGGAGCCGTGAGCATTTTTGCCATCATCCTGCCCCAGCTGACCAGAAGCCTCTAGAGTTTTGTATCAAGTCCAGTCCAGATTTGACATGCCAGAAATGTATAGATGAGGCCCATGGTGAGATGAGCGAAAAGTTTAGTTAGACATAATCAGCGTGCCTGATGGTTACACGATTATAAAAGCAGTCATTCTTTAATAACAATTCTTCTTTAAAATTTTGAATTTTGTTGAAAATTTGGACTCACACAAAAAATAGAAAACGTGGCTCCGAGAAATCTAATGTGTCTACAAATTAGAAAAGAAAATTTTTAAAAAAAAATCTCTAAAAATAATGTGCTGTCTTTGGTGTGCATCCAACTCTTCAGCAGGATTAAATAATAATGAAAACATTGCTGTGTTCAAATCCTGATATCCACTCAATGCTGCAGATACAGTAATCTCCCGCAGAGTTGGGCCGCATCCCACCCCCCCCCCAACTCCTTCTGACTTCAGCCAAAAATGTTACATGTTTAAATTGTAAGAAAAAGTCCCCCCCCCCCCAGAAATTTTCACTGCAGCTCCAGTCAAAGGAGGCTACTAATGATAAAATGGGTGAATAATGCTAACCATAGCCCTGTGATCATTATCTAACGCCTCTCTCCATTTCACCTACAGCTGAGAAGAAATGGAATGACATAGAGTGTACTGACAAATACCCCTTCATATGCGTCTTAAGGCCTCAGTGATTATTTGTTTTTCATTTTCTGTAAATATTTGTTGAACATGCCTGTTCTACAGCTACTTAATGCAAAAATCTAAATCTAAATAAAAGACATTGTTAGCTTAAGCAAGTGACTTTCTTTGCTCTGAACAAGTTATACAGCAAGTGTACACAGAGCTGTGTGTTATATTATGTCTTATATATTTGGGAATTTAAACAATGTAAACAAGTGAAATTCAGAGAGGTAGAAAGTGCTTGATCTCCTACTTAAAACAGGGCATTTCCTAATGGTATAACCACACTAAATAAATTACAAATCGTGTACCAAAATGTACAATCTTATAAATGTAACCATATTCTCACATCCCCTCTTCTGCTGACAAACCAACCAACCAACCAACCAACACCAATCTGGCAAGTTCCCGGGAGTTTAGACGTTTTGTCCCTGTCTAAATGTCGCATTTTGATTGATTGGGTTAAACCTTCAAGCCCGAGATGCCGAACTAGTCCCATTCATGTCGCGTGCCTGTTTGTGAGGCACATTTTCAAGTAAATAATTCGACCACATCCTACACACTTTTGGCCACTGCAAAGGAGGTACGGAACGAAGCGGAATTCCCTGACGCTCTGGATGTTTCCTCCTCGAGGTAAAACAGATGTTTAAAAGCACTTGAATGCGGACACCGACGTTATGCACTAAAACAGTTCGTTTTTTTTTATATTTGACGAATCAATAAATGAACACAGGACCCGGTCAGTGGCCGGTTGAGTTATGTGTCTGCTTGACTTTGTGAAAACACGTGCCATCGCATCGTCAAAAGTGGGAAACGCAAACAAAACCTTTTAATTATTTTCAGAAATACGTCCGCCATTGCGGCCGCTCCCCATACAAGGTATTTATTTTTCTTTTCATGGTAAATTATTCAAGTTGTAAATTACTGAGACATCCAGAAAAGGGAAATAGAAGTCCAGACTCCTGCAGGTTTACTCAGTCCCAGTCAGAATTTTCAGAAGGGACTTGTCCGTGTCAGTGAGCCAGTTCTCATTCTAACGGCCTGTCATTGTAACGGCCTTTGACTAGTGTAGCCGAACACTAGCTCATGGGGATTTAAGCCCAGAGTCTCTGACGCTACTCCGCCGACAGCAAAGAGCTTCCGATCTGTGTCAAACGCTGAACGGTTTTGCCTAAGCATTGTAGGGCGGCTGCGTCTGGAGAAACCTCTCTGGAGCACCGGAATGGCACTGATCTGGTTACGAAATGGCAGGGGAACTGCATTGTGGGTTATCGCAAACCACTCATCTCCAGCAGAAGTGTGACCAGGCACCCTCTTGCACACTCGTTCCTTGTCTTTAACAAAGTGACCAGGAGACATGCTTTTTAATTTCCATCTCAGAAGAAGAGTTTGCATAGAGGGAAGATAGATCAGACTGCACATAACCTAAAGCCATTTCCTCAGAGTCGAAGTATTTGTGTAATGGGTGCCATGGCTACGCATGTGAGGATGAGATGAGGATGGGAGAAAAAATCTTTTGTTTTTTCTTTGAGCTCATTACACGGAGACGCCAAAGGCCAATGTGAAAAATAGCCAAACAATTTGGGATTAGTGAACATGTTTACACATCCTTCAGTCTGCAAAGAGGAGGGAGATCTAGATCTCTAGAAAGATACATTATTTCATTTGGGACATCTTCCTTGTGGTATTGACTCAGATTTAGACTACCTAATACCCCTGAATTGTGAATTCTCTGTGAAAAATCTATCTATAGGACAGCCACTGCTAAATAGTCCCACACAAATTTCAGGAAATAAAACATTTCCTATACAGAAGCTCAAAGAGTTTGAGTAGGAGCCTTTGTGGTCCTATCCAATCATTCACAGTTACACCGTCTGGCAGCTGATGCTATTTGCAAACTAAGGGAATGTTCCAAGTCAAAGCCTCAAAGCAAACATCCCCACGCCTTCCCATGAGCCGAATTTCCCTGTTTGCCTTTTTCTGCATGGTTTCCAAACACAAGGATGTGGACACCCATATTGCACAATACATCCGCCTAGGGACATCCCTCCCCTAACCCCCAGAGTGATATAAAATTGCTGATGCTGTCTGAGGTAGGACAAAAACAAACTGCTTATCTGATTACCACAGACCAGGAGAAAAACATCAATCTTCCGCATCCCTGCTGCCAGTCACAGGTAAACGATGGGACACAGTTCCCCCAGTCTTTCTGCTCTTCTCTTCCTCTCATTTCCAATTAAAACTAGTGTTGTACAGTATGTACAGTAAAGCTGTTAGTAACACACGTGCACTACGTTGTACAGTAAAGCTGTTAGTAACACACGTGCACTATGTTGTACAGTAAAGCTGTTAATAACACGTGCACTACGTTGTACAGTAAAGCTGTTAGTAACACACGTGCACTATGTTGTACAGTAAAGCTGTTAATAACACACGTGCACTACATTGTACAGTAAAGCTGTTAGTAACACACGTGCACTACATTGTACAGTAAAACTGTTAGTAACACACGTGCACTATGTTGTACAGTAAAGCTGTTAATAACACGTGCACTATGTTGTACAGTAAAGCTGTTAATAACACACGTGCACTATGTTGTACAGTAAAGCTGTTAGTAACACACGTGCACTATGTTTTACAGTAAAGCTGTTAGTAACACACGTGCACTATGTTGTACAGTAAAACTGTTAGTAACACACGTGCACTATGTTGTCCAGTAAAACTGTTAATAACACGTGCACTATGTTGTACAGTAAAGCTGTTAGTAACACACGTGCAATATGCTGTACAGTAAGCTATTAGTAACACATGCACTATGTTGTACAGTAATGCTGTTAGTAACACATGCACTATGCTGTACAGTAAAGCTGTTAGTAACACACATGCACTCTGCTGTCCAGTAAAACTGTTAATAACACGTGTAGTATGCTGTCTCTGGTTGGACCATTTGTGTGGAGACTCCTGTGTTTCTCACAGAGTACACTCTCTCCTGCTTGCAGAACAGCCGTCATGGTGAACTCCCTAATGGCTTTGGCCCTGTTGTTTCTCCTTCCCTGGAATAGCTATGGGTAAGTGTTCCTAACCCCGAGATGGTTATCGATATGCACACGACTCGTTCCTGCAGGTGGGAGACAGCCTTCCACAAAATTCTGAAGCTATCAACTCACCTCCTCACGGATTACCTCATCATTCAGTTTTATTTTATGTGTCTACCAGCGTGCTGTCTTCCTAGAGCTCTCTCATAAAGTTTGACGGATTGATTGGTGGTGTGAGCTCACGCAGGTCACAAATGCACAAAAAATACTTTTCATTTCTATTAAAGATGGTTGTTTGAGGGGAGCGGTCTAAAGGAGATACTGGAGACGTAAAAACTAGCCTGCATTTTAACGACCCCCATTGAGCCCGTAGAGGTTTTTGTATTTGGTGGGTAATAAAGCAACGTTTAAGTCACATTTCTCTGCTGTGGTCTTTCTACAGGGCAGAGAGACAACGGCGATTTCTGCCCATGTTAATCCCCCAAATGAAGTCCCCCAAAACAGCAGAAACAGCAACAGAAGAAGGTCAGAGTAGAATTCAACATTTTTATGTTCTGATCAATTTAATTGATTTAGCCCATGGATTTAACGGCTACAGCGTTATCCAATATTAAACACATTTTTAAAAAACAGAACTCGCTAATCACATTTAATGAAATTACACTTGAATTGTTTTTTTACTTGTATAAAGAAAAGGCTATGAAATCCGATTCTGTAATGTGCGATTACCAGGTTACCGAAGACCTTAGTTTGTTTTGAAATTGGCAGCGGTATGCGAAATGGAGAAGGAAGAATTTTCAGTGATTGATCATGTTCTTTTGTGATCATGTTCCTGTGTGATGTTCCTCTGTTCCTCAGTGAGCTTTTGCCAGGGCTCTTGTCCCACCGGCTGGGTCAGTTTCAATGACCGCTGCTTCCAGTACTTCACCATCACGAAGGAGTGGATCGACGCGGAGGTAAACCCAGGCACTGGCTGACCGCTCACGGCTGGAACAAAGTTTTCAGCAAACAAGACATAAAAGTATAGCAAGGAATTCCACACAACAAACCCAAAATTACTATGAGAATTGTCACCTTGGAAATAAAGATTGAAAATCTACAACAACATCAAAAAATACAAAAATTGTCCTTTCTAACACTGTAACATAAATAACATTATGGTCTAAATACCCTTATGTACCATTTACATTATACCTGCCAATATCAGCATACTCACCATATTTTACATTATGACAACGTGTGGGTACAGTAACCATCTCATCTTTTCTTGCTGTCTGAGTGCAGTTACACTGTCTTTCCCTGGGTGGAAACCTGGCTTCTGTGCACAGTGAGGAGGAGTTCAACTTCATCAAAGCTTTGATCAAGAGCAAAAACCTAGCTGAAACCCCAGCCTGGGTGGGCCTGACCGACTGTCCCAAGGTACCGAGTTTCCTGGCTGCAGTATATCGTGCTAGCATAACTATAGGCCGCTATTTCCCTACTTTAAGGCTGAGCGATGACGAGGACTTTAGTATGAACTGTAAACTGTGGCCTTATACGCCCGTACTTTAGTTTTTTTTAAATCACAGTAGTTTTTAAGCAATATGGGACATCATCGTCCACCTGTTCTCTTTTGCGCCTGTTCAGAACAACGTATGGCTGTGGACGGATGGGTCCAAAGTTGACTTCACCAAGTGGAACACGGGTGAGCCCAATGACGTTGCTGGAGGGGAGCAATGCGTCCACACAAACTGGAGCGGTGAGTGCGACCTCCTTCTCCGTCGTCCGTGGTGGTCTTAGTGTCTGGAAGAATGATTCACAACCCTTTGGAAAGGGAAGGGTGGTCCCCACAAAAGTTGTGATTTTTATCGTTTTACAGCTGCTGCATGTGCCAAGCGTCTGAGATGCTTT
>JAOVYW010023074.1:0-32291 GCA_025775045.1 Hiodon tergisus | reverse complement strand
AACTTGGCTGTTTGAGAGAGCCATTATTTCCATTATTTGACCAGTTCCTCTGTAAGACAAGTACTTCAAATGAAGAATAAATTCCAAAACTTTTAGCTGGTAAGCAAAGCTCACTACGAAAAATTGTGGCAACACCACCACCACCACGACCAGACTTTTGGCTGCTGGAAAAACCATCCGAGGTAGCGTTATTAAGGGCTATGTACTTCTCCGGTTTTAACCAGGTTTCAGACAGATTTTAGACATCAACATAATTGTCCATTATTACTTCACTCACAAGATCAGCCTTTGAGTTTAAACATCTAATATTTAGTAAACCAATTTTTATTTTGTTTTCAGATTGTTTAAGAGAAACAGGATTACTACAGTGAATGTTGATGAGATTTTAATAACAAACATTTCTGTATGTTAATGACTTTCTGTTAAAATGACAGAGTCTTGAATGGAGCCCAGAGACATATCCAATATCCAAATGGAGTTGTTGAAAGCAGCTTCCTCGACAACCAAAAAATTTTACGTGAAATTTCTGGGACTCGATTTGCAAATTTATTTTCCTTTTTTGACAGCATATTTTGAAATCTAAGTTGTAGTCGGGTAATATTTATTATTTATTAACGAATGAATAACAGAAAGAGGATCCAATCAATGTTTTGTGTATTTTCAAAGAAAAAAAGCTTTGTTTTTTTTACACTGAAGTTCCTCTTATTTAACTTTTATTTCCATGATCACCCATCTGCCTTTCTCTCTCCTTGTCTGTTACCTGCTGTCTCTTGCTTCATCTCTCCTGCTCACTCCTTCCTTCTTGCTTGTATCTCACAAATCTGAGACTAAATTAGGTGCTTGTGTGTGATTTGGCCCATTCCCTGCCACAGCTCTTTCACAGCAGCAACCCCCCCCCCCATTATTTTTAGGAGAAGCTTGGCTGTGTCAATTTTTAAATTAGTATTCAGAGAGAGGGGAGAGAGAGTGAGAGAGAGAGGGGTGGACCAGTGAAAGAATAGGAGGAGATAACATGCCTGTCATTCACTGGGCTTCATTTACTGGGGTGTCCTCTCTGCCTCGATGTCTCTTGTGGATCACAAACATTCAAACCTAACAAATGTGAACACAAAAATTGCATTTAGACAATTATGGGATAAGCAAATGGAAATTTAATCAAACAAGATTGCTCTCCCATGCAGCGAATGAAAACGTAAAAGGATGTTTGAAATTCAGGCTAGAAAGACTGCGTAATTTTCCTGTGACTACTGCTTAATATCACCAGTTATTTTGGATCGGCTAAGAGTCTGCTGGAATCAGTATTTGCGAGACATATACTATTTTTAATATAACAGATTAATAATCACATAATTCATAAAGGAGTTCATTCATTGTTGAAACATAATTGGGTCATAATTTTTCTTTCCTTAGCCAGCATAATATGTAAACCTTGGTTATACATACTAAAATGAATAACTCTAAATAACAGAACAAAAAACAAACAAACAAAAAAACAGTTGGAATTACAATGTTATAGAAACTAGTGGAATTAGACATGAATGCTTTTTGTGGACTTAAACAAGTTCTTTAAAAATAACTTCAAAAGTTGCTTATGGCAGCAAATCCAGTTCAAATGTGTATTAAAGGAATCCTAAAACCAGGATGCCTCGCCAGCGGCCCAGAATAAAGACAAAAACATGTAAAATTTTGGTCCTTTAGGCTAATTATAAAGCTACATAAATATAACTAAATCTTTAACTACCGTATAATATTATAGCATCATTGATATTTTTTATATTTGTGGGGCATATTTATATTTGTGTTTTTTATTTATTTTTAAACTTAATTCTTGGGTCCAGAAAGATTGGACACACCTGTTCACATCAAGCTGAATTATCGGATTTACTTCCCAGACCTGTGCTAATTACACTCTGGTGATACATCAATGCGGATTGATTCCGTTTTGCTCTGCAGAGCACAAAAAGTTTCTTTAATCATTTCCTATCTTTCTGGGTGAATTCTTTGACAAGGCTTTAGCCTCCAATGAGGATGAGAACTTAAAGAAGTAATTCTAAAGTAATCGCATTGGATTCTGGCCAGTATGTGAAGTATGCTCTTTACTGCCAGCTAGTCCTCTTGTTGTGTTTATGTCAGAAGCCTACAATCTTGGAATAAAAGCTAATCTAGCAAGCAGAGGGAACTTCTGTGACATCAAACAGGGTAGAACCGATGATGTGCACTTGACAGACAGTTGCAAGAAAATCAAAACCACTAAATGTATCAGAAGGGATATTATCTAAGGAGATAAAAAAGGCAAAAATGGAGAGACAAGTTTATTTTAAATAACGTGATGCATTAACTGCCATTAGGCAGTACAGCAAGGAGACACGGGAGAACATCAGTGATTTACTTCTGGGTTAAACTTAGTTCATGAGCATCCTGGATAAACCGCTCATAAGAATTCGTAAGGCACGTACATGCCCATTAGTCTAAGGAGTACAGGAAAAATTCCTTTTAGCAGTGAACAAATATAATTCGGACTGACGTGTGCTCTTTCTGTAGAATCACGACTTACGAACAAAGTGATCTTCTACCGTTTTTATTTTGTCATCACGTGGTGTCAATACGATTTAAATTAAATTTATTTTCTGTGTATATTGTCACTGACGATAAAATCCCTGATATTTATGTCTGTGAAAACCTAGGTGTTAGCAATACCCAAGAACACATATTAAATTCCAACAGATTACAACGCCAGCTGTTGAATCACTGAAAACTATTGAACCTTTTGAACACAGCTGCACTGACAGATTGACAGAGAGATTAATTTAATTACTGACACCCAGATCAATAAAGCATCAGTGGCTCTGGCAAATGTTGAGCAGCAGACTGCTGTGAGAGGAGCTGGGAAGACAGAAGCAGGTGTGGGGATGGTCAGCTGTGTGGTCCCCACAGCCCATCCTTAGCCTAAACAGTGGAAGTGATTAGAGGACCATGGAAGGTGACTCCAACTGGCTGTAATTATACAGCAAACTGCCTTTGCTAAACACTGATGCTGCCCTGCTGAGAGCATCCGCAAACTGGCATCTGTGCCCCAGCCACAGCGAGGCTTGCAGTTTTTGCTGACTCGCTACAGTAAAAAGACAAGCAAGAGCTAAAGTGTTTGTGGAGTAACAGAAACATCTCAGGCTACAGAACAAAAGGAGACTGCTTCAGGACAAGACAAGTTGTTTTCTTGGAGGGTTTTAAAATGAGAAAAAAAACAGATTTTAAAATGCAATTAGTCTGGCATTCTATAGTCTAGGGTCGAACCATTGCAACACATGGCAGCAATAGACTTATGAAAGCACTTAAAGGAAGAAGCAAACATCTTGATTGACCTTGCGTTATCTAAATTTAGCAGCCCCAGGATCATCCATAACAAACGGAGAAACATTAGTTTGTACTTCCTGATAGTAATGACAACAGATTTATTGATCTCACTTAACAGATGGATGGGTTTTAAAGCAATAGTATCACTCTTTTTACCCATGTAAGGTAATTCATCCTTAGGAGAGCTATGGTAAAGTTGTACTGCATATTTTAAAAGACTTAAAAAAAAAAAAAAAGATGCAAAATTATTAAATTTTTCCACTGCAGAGATATCCCGCACCAGGCAAGAATCTTTCATTTCAACACAGGACTCAAACTCAAACATCAGGATATATCAGAATACTAAGCATGCCTGGATGTGGGCTTGACAGCTTGCAAGAGAAGCTGGTCTAAAGTTGTTGAGGTGATATTATGAATGCGGAGGCTACGGGGTAGAAAATAGAAAAAAAGAACGTTTTTTTTCCAATTTTGATACTCCAGGCTAAATATCAATCAATCAAACCAATAGATATATATTTAGTATAGTGCTTTTTACCTGTTCTATATCACAAAGATGCTTTACAGAGAAAATGGTAACATTTTGCTATGGCCTGTACCCCCAGAAAGCACGCATGTGACAATGGTAGAAAGGGAAGTAGGAAGTTTGTAGGAAGTAACCTTGAGAGGAACATAGCTTACAGGGAGAGCCCAACCTCTGCTGGCCATCACTGGGAGGTAAATAATCTTAAATAATTTTTATTTACTATATTCTTATGTTTAAATGGTAATAGCTTTAAATATTGAGACTGTATCAAATTCACTTCACAACTTTGGGAGGCTATTCCATATTCAGTATGCAAAGGCATACTCTATTTTAGCTATTCCCGGTACACAGAAATTCTCAGCGTCTTGTGAAACAAGTCTAGATGGGTGGTAAGGGACTATTAGTAGGGCCACAAAAAATAAACAGTATTATTTCATAGTAATTCATGAACAACATGGAAACAATACATTTCACAGACTGTCGCAGAAGTTCAGATTTATCATTTTTTTTAAAAACTTTATTTTGTTTATATATTCTACTGTGATTCTAAAATTGATACTTCTTCAACAAATTTCACCAAGGCTGGAACATTCAGTAGCTACTGAGTCCCCATAAATATTTATATTGTGACATCTGAACGTATGAACTTAAAAAAACTGATTTTTAAATCTTTTAAAAATGTAACAAACTTCTACCTGAAAACAAGGCTAATTTAAACCATATAAGAACACGAAAAAGAAAAGGAAGAGGAAGATTGCATTGCAACCTATGTTTTTTCCTTTTAGCTTGCACACAAAATAGTTCAAGTGGAAGAAATAGTTTGGAAGGAGTAAAAGGACGGTAGGCTCCATCTTTACGGAGTTCCATAATCACATGTTCTGACTCGATGTAGCCTGCTGCACAAAAAACATTTGTCCAAAGCGAAAACAAGTTACTCATTGACGCACACCATTGTGTATTTCCTTGCAGTTCCAACAGTCTGTTATCTGCGTTTTTAAAAATAAAAAATATATTCATGGTCTAGTAAATCTCTACCTTTTGAGAGGATTTAAAACTTTAGCTTCTGCATCATTTGTCACATTCAGAAAGCCTGTAGGCTAGTGGTTTCACCCTGTTCCCATAGCAACCAAAATCTACATGTATGTTGTATATGGTTCCTACTTGATACAAACTGGATGTAGAGTACAGTTTTTAAAAAGTTTTACACCAATGGCGATCAAATTCCTGAATTTCCATGGCCCAAGATAGATAATAGTGGGTGCTAATCCATTCATGGCATTAAATGTCAGCAGAAATAACTTAAATTGCCTAATTGGTAGCCCATGTAATGAAGCTAGAAATGATTCTAGCAGCTGCATGCTAAACCACTTTTGGTGTATTTGTGGCTGTACTTGAGCCACCTGATAATGTAACATTAGGGTAGTCTAGTCTGGATGTAACAAAATTGGCATGTGTTATTGAAGCCATTTAGCACACTGTTGACTTGTTTATGTGTTCATAATCCATTAGGATTTGGAACAGTATGGAACAATGGGATGCAAAAATTAGGGCAAAAGTGACCCGTCACTAAATACACCAAAGATTAAGAAAGGGCAGCATTCAATAATTCAGGTTGAACCTCTTTGGGATCCACTTTGATGTTTAACTTCATTTAGTCGCGGTCACCCTCCAAAATAACCCCAACCACCGAGATTTATGATCTGCTCACAACCCCGGCAGGCATACTTGAATAATTTACAACGCGGCACGGCCCTCCGTGCCTCGAATGTCTGATGGCGACAAGACAGGACCAGGAGGCAGACGGGGGAGGGGTAGAGAGTTGCAGCGACCAGGGAGAGACGGATTTGTGGAGGGCTTAGAGAGCCGGGTACATTGTGGATGCGGGGAAGGCTGACGAACTGTGGGAGTACTGGTGGGAAATCAGAGGGGATGGATGGTCCACACTTGCCACAAGAGCTTTGCAGTTCCTGAGTCCACTGCCCACAGTGTGGGCAGGAGCCATCGACCGTTTCGTGCTTTTGAAACAGATCTGCTTGGTATGGGTCCTGTGGGTCTGTAGGTCTTCAGCCAGGAATAAGGGTTGTTTTCTGTGATGGTTTAATGTGTTTTGTGAGCATTCACTAACACAAGTTAATTCTATTTTATTTGCATACTATAGTAAAATAGCCAAATAATTAAGTCTGTAGTTGGAAACTGATAATAGTTTTTCCTTAATTTATAGTTGCTGCTCACCATAAACCTAGGTGCTTTAAATTTATAATAGTATCACATATTAACACTTAGACATCATTATAAAGCTTTTCCAATAACATTTAACATCTAAAAATACGTATTTTAGTGAAGCTTTTGGGAAAAAACTGGAGCTGGAGCTAACGTTCAGGCTCCTCAGTGTTGTATTGTACCCTCTGCCCTCTGGTCAACTTTAAGTGCTGTCATTGTGAAGTGGAAACGCCAAGAAGCCACAGTTGCTCAGCCGCAATGTTTGATTTTCTGTCTCTTTCTTAATATTCATTAATGCAATAATAGATTGATAGATTATTTCCAACTCTGCAGAGGAATTTTGGATGCCTTTGACAAGGCCTCATTTAATCGTAGACTAGCAGTCTGACCAAGAGTGAGCAATTGGAGTCTCAAGATAAGGTGTTCTTTATGTCCTGTTTAGATTTAGCCCTGTCTGGGAATCTTTATGTTTTGTTTAGGTTTATTTCGACTCCCATCTGGGAAGGAGGTTGGCTGACCTCTCACCTCCAGGAGAGAGGGGGGCTGTGGAAGGTTAATGAAAAGAATGTTCTGTACTTTTCCTTTGTATGATGACGTGTTCTGTATGTGTATAAGAATGGCGTGAACCCCTTGATAAGGGGCTCTCTCTCTCTTGCTCTCACTTGTGAGGTGGAGAGACCCTGTCGGCCAACATTAAAATCTGACTCTGTATGAAATATTGTGTCGAACTGTCTTTGGTAGACTTCGTCTCAAGGCTGTTGTCGGATTGTCTTTAGTAGCCTTTGTCTCAAGACTTTGTCTCACGCGAATTAGGAGATTCGCCTTAGAATTTCCACGAAACCCACACAAGCTCACAGAATGCAACTGCTAGTACTGAAGCATGTAGCTCTGGAGCAGTGGAAACGCGTTCCCTGGAGTGATGAATCACGTTTCGCCATCTAGCAGTTTGACGGAAAACTCTTGGTTCGGCAGATGCCAGGAGAACGCTACCTGCTGAAATGTATAGTGTTAACTGTAAAGTTTGGTAGAGGAGGAATAATAGTCTAGGGCTGTTTTTCATGGTTCAGGCTAGGCCCCTTAGTGCTCTAGCATTCAATGACATTCTAGATGATTATGTGCTTCCAACTTTATGACAACATTTCGGGGAAGGCCCTTTCCTATTTCAACATGACAGCGCCCCTATGCACAGTGAGGTCCATACAGAAATTGTTTGTTGAGATTGGTGTTGAAGAACATGATTGGTCTGCACAGAGCCCTGATTTCAACCCCAATCAAACACCTTTGGGATTAATTGAACACCAACTGTGAGCCAGGCCTAATTTCCCAACATCAGTGTCCCACCTCGTTAATGTTATTGTGGCTGAATTGAAGCAATTCCCCACTGCAATGTACTAATATTTAGTGGAAAGCCTTCCTAGAACAGTGGAGGCTGTTATAGCAGCAAAGGGGGGGACTAACTCCATATCAATGTCCATGATGAGACGTTCGGCAAGCAGGTGTTCATATACCTTGGGGCATGTAGTGTACATAATACAATGATTCTGATGCAATTAATTAAATTCTTTCAAAAGAAAAAGCAGCATATACGAGTATATGTGGAATCCATCACATTACAGTGTGGCTGCCATAACATGATATGAAATGTCACACAAACATATAGATTCAAATAAAACAGAAAAGCAGTGCAATGTGACCCACAGACCAAGTCTGTCCTTTCTAATTCCAGTACCATAAACTGTGTCCTTGATATAATTTACTCCCCTTGGTTTTGATGTCCCAGTTACTTTAGCCAAGCAAAAAAACCCACCATGCTTCATACACAGGGTAGCTATACACCAGTCTCACCAACTAGAACTTGTCACACCCAAGGTATCATTACTAAATTCCTTATAAATCACATTTCTTTGCAATTTTATTTCAAATCCATAAACTCAAAAATTACATTTTAGCAAGATTAACTCTTAGTGCAGATATAGTGAAAATGGATAAAGTGACTGTCCTAAGAGCAAATAAAATCATTGAACAAGTCATAGAGAATACTAGAACAACATCCATGGATGTGCAGACCTCACTGCAAGGTCAGTGTTTATGACTCCAGGGAAGCACTGGGCGAAAAACTGTATTCATTATAGAGTAGCAAGGCCGCTCACTGAGAAGAACACGAATGCTTTTGCAAAAAAGCATCTGGTTGATCCTCAAGAGTTCTGAAAAATTGTTCTATTGAAGGTTAAGTAAAAAGTAGAACTTTTTGGCTGACAATGGCCCTGTTATGACTGCTGAAAACCAAATACTACATTGCAGAGCAAGAACCTTATACCAATGGTCAAGGATGGTAGTGGTATAGCCATGGTTTGGGGATGCTTCTCTGCATCAGGACTTGCATCTTTCCATTATTGAAGAAACCTTGAATTCTGCTCTGCATCAGGGAATTCTAATGGAGAATGTCAGAACATCCGTCTGTGAGCTGGAGCTGAAGCGTAGATACTACTTTATTATCTTCTCATTTTATCTTGTGGCCTCTAAGTGTCTTTGATTTACTTAAGTTATGTCTCTGGATCTGGCCATACTAGAAGAATGGGCAGCTTTCAAGAAGGAACCTGAGCACTTCTGGATCAATACACTTAACGTAATTACATGGCAGAGATGCAGCCCTGTATCTTTATAACATTGCATTACATAAATCCAGTTATAGACGTATTTGAAGTATTATCATTACTGCATTTAGAGTTCAAACTGAGTTATATTCACTGACTGGTGTACAACTTTCAAAATGACTAACTTTGAATTCCAAATCAAAATTGTCTTAACTGCTTAATGATAAAATAGAGACGTAACCGAAATCTTTTCCTAGATCATCTACCTCTAATATTTCGAAAGCCCTTTGTCCTGAATTTAATAATGACTTGAGTGGCTCTGTTGGATTCATTTTCTTGTTGCCATCACCAATGAAAAGCCGTACTGAAGACTTCCCACCTGACTTAGCACTGTTCAGCTGCGCAGCCTGATTTCTGTCTTTCAGCTCCAAAGCTTGTCGTCCAGTCCATTCAGCTGTGCAGCTGGACTTCCAGCAGGGAGGTGCTAGTTAAAAGCTCATTATGTGTGCTACTGAGTACATCTGCCGGATTATCATCCACCTCACCATGTCCCAAACACTACGAGAATGCTGAGAATTTCATGGTCACATGACCAGCTAAAAAGACAGCTCGTTCATTTAAAGGACTTGAAATGGTGTTCAGTATCTTGGGATTTAGGACCTACTTGCAGATATTTTGGAGTTGAATGCATGCCAAAACATTCTAGGGTCTAACATCAATGTTAGCCAGCACTAGGAGCTGAAATAAAGAATCTAATGTCCATGGTGTGTGCTGCCCTCCAGGAGAGGAGTTAAAGGAAAAGCCAAAACATTGTGCTATTCGAAGGAGAAGTGTGGGCGCCCAGATGGCTGGAGTCCAGTCTTAAGAATATATTGGTGGCTGTGGTGGGAGTTGATGCAGTCTTGCAGCATGCCTCAAATTATAGCTCGAAAGAGAGAGGTAACACATTGTTAATGCTTGCCTATGGATTCAGTCTGATCTCAAGTTAAGTCATATGAAAAGCGAAACTTTGTGAGTGGTCCCAGTTACATATATCTATGGCAGCATATAAAGAGGGTGAGGGCCGGAAAACGACACACGCCCATGAATGTGGTCTGAACCCATCCCACCCCACCAATGGCAAACCCAGCCAACTAGGGGTGTGTGCGACAACAGGAATTGTTCTTAGCAGCAAAATTTCTAATAGCCACAGCCCTTTCTCTGTCACAGTCCCCTTATTAATTATGGGCAAGTTTAAATAGATACGTTTTTAATCTTGCTTGTCTGATTCCCGCACAGACTTTGGAAGGATATTCCGTAGCTGTGGAGCTCTGTATGAAAATGCTCTTCCTCCAGACTTTGTTTCGGTTATTCTTGGTATATATAGATGTCCAGTCTCTTGTGAGGGAGCTAGCCCATTTACAGCCTTACGTTAACAGAAGTAACTTAAAATCAGCCCACAGCCTTATTGGCAGCCAATGTAATGAAGCCAACACTGGTGTGATGTGATCATATTTCTTGCACCTAGTAAGGATCCTAGCAGCTAATATCCCTATGTATATTGATATCAGTATGAGAAGGCAACATGACCTGCATCCGTGTTGTGCTGGTCATTTTACTGTTTTGTCCTTGAATTGTTTCACCGGTACTCTTCCAGGAAACACTATTAAGAACCACTCTCAACTGGTAAAAATTTAGTTAAACTGGAAGCGGTTCCATTTCTATACCTAGATAATTCATTTGCAATCTCTTGAAATGAAAATACCCTCATCAATTCTCATTAAGTACCTGTTAAAAGGACCGTTAACCACACAAGGAGGTAATCATCTCCCAAGAGTATTAACCTGTTTATAAGTCATCATTTGCAGCTTTTTTCTTTCAGATTTCAGTCACAGCACTAAGCTCATGCACATTTAATCAATTTCCAACAGTTCTTAAAATGAAGCAGGTTATAAACAAAACTGCTACTGTTTACTGTGCATAGGAGCTTCCTATTATTTACTTTCTTAGACAGTTATGCAATTTATAATACTTGCTGCACTCTACTAATATTCAATGCATTGCCTTTTCATATTTTTCTAATTAAAATTTATAATAATTTTCTAATAATAAAAATTTACTTCAACGGTAGTAAACTGTATAAGATCTAAGAGCAACATTTGATTACTAAGTGCTGTTCACCATGACAGTATATTAAAAATAGAAATGTTGGTAAACACTATATGTAGTAATACCATAACAGTACCTATTATGTTAACACAAGTTGATACACTTGCTTTCACGGTCTTGCTTATCACTGAGATACATACAGAGGCACTGGGTCTTTTTCCTGAGAATGACCCTGACTGAGACCTCTGCAACACAGTCAGGAGAAATGTTCTCAATACCAACTCTTTCTATTAAAAATTGTTCTCAGCACCATTTGCTCCTTTAGGATAATTTTCTTAGCATCATCTCCCACTATAGAAAAATGTTCTCAACACAACAAATTAATTGAAATCTGAGTATGGTTTTAATATATATTTTAAATTATGCTAGTTAATTGAACATGTCAATATGTAAAATAGATATAGTAAAGGCATGAATGTTTATACAGGTATATTTTATCAATAAATCAAATGTAAATTTCAGAAAATGAAAAGATGCATATAAAGTATGCTTACTTTTGACACATAACTAATTGTTTGAATATGAAGTGTGTTTATTATCTTTCTTCTTTGTTTTATTGCTGTGATACGATGATAGGATTAAATTAAAGACTTTTCTTGTGCAATGAGTTTTGCAAACAGGCACTTCACTGTGCGTGGGATCATTCCAGAGATGTTGTTCTTTGCAGATGATTTCAATCAGTTGAAACCTTTGGAGACCACATACATTTGCCTGAAAGTTGTTTACACAATTTGATAAATATTGTTTCAAAAGATACTTTGGTTCAGAAGGAAATAAGTTTTGTCCACTGATTTAATAAAAATGTAATTAAGTGATAGGTAGTCTTATCAGGTAGACTGTCATTAAGTGACAAAGACTTATACTGTAATGTACTGACTACTTCTGTATAAGTACACAAGCCCTTTTGCATAGTGGTATGCTGCTCTTCGCTTTTGGGTGTCTGGTTTTCTGATCTTTCAGTTGACTGGAGAGTTAAGTTATTACTTATTTAAGTTATTACCAGTTAAGTTATTATATCTGACATAAGGCTTATTTCCTGTATATCACATTACTTTACTATTTTGACTAATAGAGTATACTGGGCTTCCCTTGACCACATATGCATTATGAGGTCGGCTAGTAATCAGTCTGTTTAAAATGTTTGAATGTTCAAGTTGTCTAGCTGGTGTATGTCATCGTGCTGTCTTAAAAGAAGAGGTGGTGATGGTCATGCAGTTTAAGTGCAGTCCAGTTCAAGTGAGAATTATATTTGATCTAGTTTTGTTAATATTCAACTGTATTCTATTTAAGTTAAACATCTTTTTTTTTGTTCTTTCCTTTTACAACTGCATTCTCTGTGGTAATTATAGAGTCTCTCTCTGCATGACTTAAGACACTATTTATTATACAAATCACCTTACAGAGCACAAGCATGAGTACAGCTTTGATACAGACATTATCTTTGCAGTTAGGCTGCTTTTCCACTTCCGGAGAATTTCGTACTTATAAATAATTGAATTTTTAAAACCTTTTTCCTTAGTCATTTCTATTTCTACTTCCTGTTCCCCATAAATGGCATTGATGCTTTGACCTTTGAGTGCTCATCTCTTCATTTTTTCTTTGTTGAAAGTGATCTGTGCATGAACCTTTATATATTTGCTGTCAAGATCTTTTCCTCCCAAAGTGGCGTGGTCATGTGTACATTGCTGGTTCCTTGTCTTATGCCAATGGCTACATTTAGAATGTATTGGCTAATATGTGTACTCTTCTGCTACCAAAAAATAACTGCAGGTTTGAAAAGAGCAAACCTTAAGGACTCACCCTGAAGGTTTGAGGCCTGTGGTGAATGCTGGTTTTCACGCCTTGTCTCCTCTTAACTGTAACTCTTAACCTGAAATCATTGATTGAATCAAGGACGGAAATCCACTCAACTTGTGTTCCTGGTGAAATTCAGCTGCCAATTGAAAGGGAACTCTAAAGCCTGCAGAGTCAGCATCAGCCACCTATGGTTTAACTTCAGACAGTTTGTGGCTAGAAAGTTTTCACCTTCAATGACGTACCCCTCAGCTCTTGCTTTACATGCTTTATTTGAACATCCACATCATATTTTAATAGAATAAAACAGAGATGACCAAAATATATACCGTCAGTTTTCCCTCACCTTTTGTTTTCAGTCACAACTTCTAGCTCTTGTCAACCAATTATTCACATAACATTCCACAGACCCATGTGCACTGTTTTGCTCACCTCTGTTCCCATTGGCCCTGCACCTCCCCACTTAGTTTTCTGTTTTCCATTCAAACCCTGCACTTCTCCTCAGTCAGGGCGAGATCTTGTTTTTTGTGTTCTGTTTTGTATTTATTTAGAATTGAGTTGTTGAATTATGTTTATTTCTTTGAGCTGCATTTTTTAATTTGCTTTGGTGCTTTGCACCATATGACAATACCCCGAGTATACAGTACTGTGCAAAAGTCCTAGGCACATGTAAAAAAGTTTGTAAAGCGAAGATCCTTTCAAAAAATACAAAATGAAAAGTTTCTTGTGGCAACCCCGGGGTTTACGGACGGCAGATGCGGCAGAAGCCGCTCCCCCCTCAAGCTCGGGGTCAGGTTCATGAGGGGCGGTACGTTCCCTCCCCAGCAATCACCGGCACAGCTGACACGCATCAGCTGATTGGGGAGGGAAAGAACCAAGGAGAAGAGGTCGGCACCGGGGAAGCTACAGGTGAGAGAAAAGCTAAGGTAGCAAGTACCGATTGCGGAAAGCGTGTGCTCTGTCATTACAGCTCCGGCCAGGGGACTGGCAGCGAGTGAAACCCCAAAATCTCCGCCCGAAAGGGGAGGATGAGACTCCTGCGTTTCCTACGACTAATGGTCACGATTTTATGCCCCGATCTGGGAGGAATTTCTTTAGTATTTTTCCGTGGCTTTATACCCCAAACCGGGAAGACTTTTGTGTTGCGTTTTACGGCACGAGGGTGCCGAATAAAGAACCGGACTCGAATTACGAGCAGACTCGATCATTTCCTGTGTGCATTCCTCTCTCTCTGTTGCGTGTGGCGCAGCCAGTACGCCCCGTGGTTGTCACATTCTCAATATAAAATAAATGCTATAAAGGGAAGTAAACAGTAAAAAATAATAAGCAAATTAATCAATATTTGATGTGAGTACCATTTGCCTTCAAATCTCTTAGTTACACTGTTGTGCAGATTATTAGACAATCGGCAGGTAGATTGTTGCGAGCATCTTGGAGAATTTGCCACAGATCTTCTACAGACTTTGGCTGTCTACCTTGCTTCTGTCTCCAGGTAATCACAGACAGCCTCGATGATGTTGAGATTAGGGCTTTGTGGAGACCATACCATCTGTGGCAGAATTCCTTGTTCTTCTGTCAGAAAATGAATGTTTGGACATCTAAAAAAGAAAAACTTGAAAGACCACATTTGTGTAAAAAAGCTAGGGTGCCTAAGACTTTTGCACAGTACTGTATATTGGCTAATAAGTGTACTTTTCAACTCTTGATTAACATGTCTCACCTTTACATAGATTCAGCAGAGTTTTGGATGTTAATATGTTAACTGGTTGGCTAAGTTTTTTTGTTCACTTGGTAAATGTGAATTGCATTCATATTCTCTCACAGTATATCATGCCATACTACAGCTTTTGGCAGGCACTGTGGCCTTGCTGATTAAATTCCACTTTTATCCTAGGAGGAAGAGGGAGGAGTGGTTTGGACTGCACTTTTATTGTCTCTCTACCTCATTAGGTCTTACCGCACTGTCGTTGTATGTTCCAGAGCTAGGCGTTAAGCTCGTTTGAAACTCAGCACAGCAGGCATTTCTGTCCACTGTGTCACCCTTTGCGGCACCCTGTCATCAACGAGCCCCTCTGCTGCATTGAGGAAGGAAATGTGGAGACACCATGTCACGGCGATGATGAGTTGCTTCCTGGAGAAGGCCTATTTTTCACCCTGATATTGCAGCAGTGAGGAGTTATTCCAATGCTAATTGAGGATTGTAATAAGAAACCCTGTTGTTTCAAGATTAACATGGGCGTTGGGCACCATTCTAATAAACAAATACTTCTGTATTTAAGAGTACTAATGCAACTGCTCTTATTACCAGGATAAGGGTATTAACTAGTCGACAATATTTAAGATTGAAGAAACAACTGGTCACCATAGCCGTGTCTAATTTAAAAGCTGTTTTTCTTCCACATTCCCTTTGTTACATACATCTGGATTTTTAAATTTTATTTGTTTATCATTACTTGACAATACAAACACTCTTGGGATAGGAATAAATGCAAATGTGAATGGACGATGTCTAAAATTCTAATCCTGAAAGATAAATTTTTTAATGTGGTGATTTATAGGAAGTTACCTATCCAATAATCTTTATACCTGTTGTTGAATATTCAGGGAATGAGGGCATGTCATTTCTAAGATCATATAAATGGAAATGATTGTGGAGTTGTTTTTTTTTCTGTCCTAAAAACTTTAATATAAGAGATGTCACAAGAAGATTAACTCATTTTTATATTTTATGGAAGGTATATATATTTTTTTAGTTTCACTACTCTCTTAAGAAAGCATACAAATTCCTCTTAATCTAAAGCTTAAATATATTACTATCTTGACTGTGATCTCGATCGAGACTTCCAGGCACTGATCTTGATAGGCAAGCAGTTTATTAGTCTATTTGTGCATCATTTAAAATATAACAAAGAATTATGTTTACTTTGGGGGATTTATTGCAGTTTGCATGTGGGTGTGTGCATGTGTGTAAGTGAGAGATTGATGGAGAGAAGGAGATGAACTTTATATCAACCCATTGCATTTGTGACACGGACTTGACTGCCGTGACCTTATTTTATTCAAAGCCATTTATGGAGCTAGTTTATCTGTGTAAGAGGACCATGTCTTTTGGGCATTATAAGGAAGTGTGCCCTATGTAAATCACCGACTGTGACTCATCAGTCCAGAGCACTTGCTGCCATTTTTCTGCACCCCAGTCCCTGTGTTTTTCTGCGTAGTTGAGTCGCTTGGCTGCATTTCCACGTCAGAGGTATGGCTTTTTGGCTGCAAGTCTTCCATGAAGGACACTTCTGACCAGACTTTTCCAAACGGTAGATGGGTGTACCAGTGTCCCACTGTTTTCTCCCAATCTGAGCTGATGGACTGTTGGACATCTTCAAATAGCAAAGGCGTGATCTTTCATCTGCTGCAGTAAGTTTCCTTGGCCAACCACTGTGTCTATGGTCCTCAGTGTTGCCCGTTTCTTTGTGCTTCTTCAAAAGAGCATTGGACAGCAAATCTGGAAACCCCTGTCTGCCTTGAAATGTATGCCTGGGAGAAACCTTGCTGATGCAGTATAAATACCTTGTGTCTTGTTGCTGTGCTCAGTCTTGACAGTAAACTATCTTCAGGAACCTCACCTTGTTAGCTGAGTTTGGTTGTTCCTCACCCAGTTTTATTCCTCCTACACAATTGTTCCTGTTTCAGTTAAAGATTGTTTCAACCTACATATTGAATTGATGATCATTAGCACCTGTTCGGTATAATTCTTTAATCATACACCTGACTATATGCCTTCAAAATCCTTGACTTTGAGCAAGTGTACTTAGAAGAATTGATGCTGTTTTGAAGGCAAAGGGTGGTCACACTAAATATGGATTTTATTTATTCTTCTGTTCACTCACTTTGCATTTAGTTAATTGATAAATATAAACTATTAACATGTTTATGTTTGAAAGCATTCTTACTTTACAGCATTTTTTGCACACCTGCCTAAAACCTTTGCACAGTGCTGTATTTACATTTCTAGTGCAGTTTAATGAATATTTAAGCTCCTTTATACCCGTGAGTGGTTGGCGTAAGTGTTATACAACAGCATACAATTTCTCAGGATTTGACTCCCCAACCATTATCCCATTTTTACCCGTCTATTGATCCAGACATGAAAATAGAGACTCTAGCATCACAGCAGCTTGCATCAGGCTCACCTTCAGCTTGTCTCTCTCCCATCCCTTTCCCTTTTCAAAGCTCAGTACCGGTAATTTTCACATCAAACCTAGAAGTTCAACAAAGATCAAAGAGAGGGGGGTAGCAGGGGAACTCCACATAAACAGTAAATACAAAAATGAGAAACCAGAAAGCCATGGATTCCCTGTGCTTGGGGGTTCAGAAGTTTAAAAATATTATTTCATCTCTGTCCTCTTGATGCGATGCCAAAGCATATAAGTGCCAACACAACAGGCGCCCTTGCCAGGTGCTTTTGTGTTCTTCTTCATTTCTTCTCACCTCCATACGGTTGCAGAGCCAGAAGAGCACTGTCAGCGTGGGGAGTTGCAAAGCAACAGTACGCTGTTCCCCTCCCCATGCCCAGCACTGCCTCCAAATTGCCTTCCATGAAATTTTAAAGACCGTCTGTGACTGTGCTCTGAATAATTGAACAAGAGAAAAACCTTATTCTTTCCTGGATAACGAGTCCCACTGTAACGCAGTGTAGAAATATATAAATATAAATGCAATTTATAGCGGAGAAAGGGGAGGAGCTCCATCTGAAGACATGTTTTTGTATTTATCCCAGCTGTGAACTTTTCTTTCTCTTTGCTCTGAGCCAACCATTTAGCTTTAATTACTTCAAGGTTGGTCCATGAGGGTTTCGGAGGTGTGTTGATGGGGGTGGGAGGACATACTTGAATACCGAAAGAAACTTCAGCTTGAATGAGTTTACTCAACAAACACGACGACAGGAAAAAAAAATTACGACAGATTTTTAACAACAAAAGAACGAAGCAATAAAAGCATGGAAAAAAGCCCAACATCGACTTTTCAGTCTTTTCAGTTCCTTCTTCATAAAAAGTGCTCGCTTCCTCCCTCTTGAAGTCTCTCAATTGCCAATGCTGTGTTGTCTCATTATCTAAACCTTTCTCAGGTGTGTGTGTGAGGTCCGGGCTGTGGGTGTCGCTCCCCCTTCTTGCCCCAGAATGGCCTGAGGGCGGGTCTCCAGGCTGCACATCACCAACTGCAAATACACTTAGTAATTTTTGCATATTAGTGCTGTATTTATTTTGTATAATCTTTATATGTACATTACCAGAAGTCATTGTTATTACTAAAATACAAAGATAGTGATCAACAATTATATGATCGTGAAATGTAAGCAATGTTACAATCCATTGAAAATAGAAACAAATTCCGCAACCCCAAGCTAGAAACACATTATTTGTGATTTTTCCTAAAACTTTAATCATAAGATTTTAAAAGAAGACTTTTTGTATCACTTCATACAGATGTCCGATACTGTGCCTATTCTGATGGATGTGTGATGTCTCATTAAGATACTGCAAAGTGAACATTACTGTGGTACATTTTAATATTCTTCCTCACAGCTGCTCACCATAGTTTGCTTTATCGCTTAACTTTTCCTCCCACTCCTTCTGGCATGGGAGAGATAAGCTGTGACCAAGCCGATGAGGGGTTCATCTCTAATATACTACAGAGACCAGGCCACCTGTGGTGCATGGCTATGCCTCCGGTCATCCATGAAATGCTGGTGCTGCGCTACCAACTCAGCTGTATATCAAACAACTTTAGCATTCAGTATATATTATGTGTCTACTATGCTAGTTTCCAGTTCTCTCTACTACCTCTGGGTTCAGGGAATCATTTTCCTGTTTTTCTCAAATGGCTCTAGGTTTTTTGATTTTTTTTACTCCGTCTGGAAAATCTGAAAGAAAAAAAACTGATTTTCAAAAGATCGCTGTGCACAAAACACAACAGTGGACAAATTTATCATGCAGTGTGTGATCCTCTGGTCACAATCAGACTCACGAACAAGTGTCAAGAGGAGCTGCACTTCTAAGGGTGCACAGGCTATGAGATATGCTTTAAATATGAATTATTATCAGGTTTGAAAAGGGTCGCTGGAAAATAAAGAAAGAAAGCAATGCAATCAGGAATTTGACCGTGGCTGAGCAAAAAAGCATATTCAACATAAAAAACTGATTAAAATCTTAAAATCTTTTTTTTCCATCCTCTTTGCAATGACATTTTTCATAGCATATCCCTTTCGACGGGGAGGATAATTAAAAATAATAATAATAATAATAATTTATTATAATACTAAAACAAGTTGAACATTTAGGCAATGTTTCAAAATTAGACTTTCCCTTACTGGACAAAAATGTGAGATGAGACATCGGTTGTTTGTGAGATCCTGCAATGATCTTAAATGAGAATAATGTGAATATTATGTACATATGAACAGAATATTCCAACAGCATTGAAAATAAGTATCAAATTTGTAAATGCTCAGTCTTGACTGGAATTTTTAGATGAAGACTATGATTGATAAATTTTTTGTGAGCTAATATATTTATTTGTTTTGTTTATTATGTGCTTTAAAAAAATGTAGAATAGCCTTGTCAACATTTGATAGTTCCACTAAAAACAATTTAAAAATGTAGGAAAAAAATGGATAGTTTAATGCAACTAGGATGTTTTAAACCCCTTCAGTCGACAAACACTGTGCTTGTTTTCTTTCATGTGTAGTCAAAGCTTCTACATTGTCTAAAATGTAGATTTATTGCACTGCGATGTTAGATGAAACATTCCAGAAGTTGCTATCTGCTGGAATTGGTGTTGACTGCTTTCACCTCGGAGCTGGTGCTGCTCTGTCCCTGGCCAGCCGCAAAGGAGCTGCTCTTCTTTCCTTCTTATTGACAAATCTGTCTGCCTGAGCCTCTGGCTTCTGCCTATTTATACTTCCACAGTAGACACTGTGATGGACTGGCTGGCGGAGGAAAAGGGCAGTCACTCTTCTATATCGGGTTCTATATCAAGAGCAGGAGGCCAACGAAGCCAGTGGAAAAGGAGCCGAGGGAAGCTTCTGCAAGGAGACCTGTTTTGTGAAGCTGTACCTGTACAACATATTTTCAAAGTATTTCATTTCATGCAGGAGTGTGTTTCTTACAATATTTAGAATATGTATTTTTTTCAATGGAAACTCCCCAACAATGTCCAAAAATTTACATTTTACGTGTTGAAGCTATATCTGGAAGTCAGTGATGCAATTTTCTCCACCCTGGCCCTGCTTAACTTGAAACTTTACCCGTGATGAGTGGGAAGTTAAAGATGTATAAAAACATGTCAGGTCCTAAAACCTCTTAAAGAGGTGACTGCTGTACTGCTCTTACAGGTCAGAACATCTTATTATTATTTTACTTGTCATTATTTTATTTGTTGGTTTTTATTATCTTATTAAATGTTAGTGGCTTTGGACACATTAATCAACTTTAATAATTTAATATTTAATACCACCAGCAATTTAAAAAATAAACACTTGGAAAGCACGTGACATTGTTGAATTGTTAGCATACATTGGATTCCTGCTGTTACCTAGAAATCCAGTGAATTTACAGAAAGAACTTGGAGATGCACCTAAAAGGAATAAAAGAATGCTAGCAGTTTTGGAAATGACTGAAGGGCTCCAAAGTCATGGTCTCACATGTGACAAGAGAAATCAATGTTGACCCTGCTTGGAACAGTTCAGAGAAAATTAAGTCTGAACTTCCAAATGAGATTTCAAAATTCAAAAATTGCTTTCACTGAGGGCACAGCATTTTGGCCCAAAAGTAACAAGATAATTATTATGGTGCTCACCATCCAATTGGGTTCAACACTGACTATCAGGACAAGTAGCCATGCAAATTTTTTACTACAATTCCACCAAAGGAGGAGTTGACAACCTGTCAACAAATGACAACCCACTAGAAAATTGATGTGTAAGCTTACAATGCTTTTTTCCTCTGGACAGACTTAAAAACAATTTGTGATGTTAAGATGCTACTAAAAAGGAGTGTCACCTGGATGAAAACCCAGAGGAAAATCCAATGGTTGCCAGCTGTCCTTTTGGAATCTATTGAGTGGATAAGTGATCCAGAGTAGTCTCGAGAGACTTGTTGACATACTATTGAAACCCCCTGTAGAGCTGCACCCAGATTTCACATTACTGTTGACACTACAAACCACCTACATCTCAGAACAAGACAATGGAGCCATTTGCACCAGCAACTGCAAGGGAAACTGAAGGTCATCGTATATTGTTCAAGGAAGTTCACACTGAAATAAAACCTTTATGTGAGTTCCTCACTTTAAATTTGGCAGTATTTGAGAAGCTTCCATGCCCTACGCCACCATTTATACGGACAACAATCCATTACTTATGCCATGAGCACAGCTAAAGTTGATCAAAACTGTCAGACTGCAGAGTTTGACATCAAATAAAGGCTGGGGGTGGAAAAAAAATTTGCTTTTATAAAACTCTTGAGTTTTCTCTCTCACGCCACTCAAATCAATCAATTTTCATACCCCCAAAATATAAGACCATATAAGGCTAAACTGTAGTCGTTCACTACAACAATTGACATTGTCGTGCTGTGAATATACATATGGATAGAACGTTTATCAAACAGGGCCAGCACTATTTAAATAAATAAATAAATAAATATGTGTGTGTTCCTCACAAATCTGTCCCACCCGATTAGCTCATTTGAAACATCAAACGTTCAGTTGTTACTACCATTTCGATGTTGGTCAGAAGCCTACAGTGTGATAAGCTGAGAGCAAAAAAATTTAATTTTGCTTTTAGAAAAATAGGGATTTAGATAATTTTTCTAAAGATTTTGGTAGAGGAAATTGCACAGTGACTGAGATCAAAAAGAATAGACTTCATAAAAAAACTTTGCCTCAGGTGCTACCAATTTCTGTGATTTCTGTCAGCAATGGAAATAGCTGGGAGCAGAGCAGAATGAACAGCTGTATCACGCTGTGTTTGTTTGGTTTGTACAAGCTCAGGACCAGAGTGTTCCAATTTTGGTTTTATGGGAGAAGGATCAGAAATTCGACCTGTCGTTGGGTGTTCTGAATAAAAAGCCTCATCCAGCCGCGTTAATCCGTTCTAAAGCCACCATGGCGTCATACAGGTGGACTATATGATGCCAGGCAAGAATGCGGACGAGTTTCAAGAACTATCGACTGCTCAAATGGTTTGAACCAGAACTTTTGAAATACCTGACCACAAAACCTTAACTCACAGAGAGTGAATAGATAATGGTAAGAGCTACCCCGATTCCCCATCACCCTATTGAAATACAAGTGATTGCTTGCCAGATACTTTATTGAATAAATTAATGTATAGATATCTGCTAAAATCAATACAGGCAAATTTCCTTTAAAGTGGAAAAAAAAACATCTTGATAAATTCATTATAGTAATCAAAAATGTTTAAAATATATGTCTGAACTTATAATAATAATAATAATAATAATAATAATAATAATAGTCATGGTCAACATGAACAATTTCACCAGTTTAAATTTTTTTTATTTCAATATCAATTTTTTGCTTGTTTCTACTTGTATACATCAAGTGGCCGGGCCATTACGGTTCTCACTGAGTGGAGCACCCACATGCATGACAGGCTTTCACTTTTCCTTGAACTGGTTAGTTTAGCACTTTCATTAAAAACTCTCCAAGTGAGTTTTGACCCCCACTATGTGTACAATTTTACGAGCTTGTCCCTAAAAAATAAAAAAATAAAAATAACAAAGCACTTTCCCCTCCTACTAATGCACAGCAGTGTGGGTCAGCTCCTTGCAGCCATGAAGCAAAATTCTCGGAAGCCTGTAAAATCACAAGGACTGTCTAATACTGCAGATGCTTGCACAATTACATTACATCCACGAAAGCATAGTGGTAATTAAATTAACACTTACTAGTTTTTACAGATAACCAGAGCATTTGCTGAAAAAATAAAAATAAAATAATGAAGGCATATTCTGAATCAAGATATCTTTTGATTAAAAATGAGTGGGCTAAGGGCTACTCATCACTTTAAATGCTTTACTGTGCACTTATGACATCCCTGAAGCATTATTGCTCTGAGGTTCAAAAACACCTAAGGCAAAACGGAAATCAAAGCTGCTTCACAATGATGAGCAATGGCAATGGCACTGAACAAAAAAGGGACAAGAATCCAGGGTTGCCTCAGGGCATTTAACTGACATGTGAGCATCAGCCCAGTTGATCCATTTTTGAACCAGACAAACATGGAGGGAAACATTCTGAAATGTACCGGTTTTGTTCATCAAAGGGATGCACATTTTTGCTAAAAGTTGAACTAGGACAAAATAAGTCTTCTTCAATAATCTATATTTGATTTTGGAACTGGAAAATATTTACTGCCTGTAATGAACCAATAAACCGTACAAACTCTAAAGGCAAGTTAATTTAAATATCTGTCAGTTGTCTACACAGAATCCACTTCTTATGTGACTAAAGTAGCATACTTTGGTAACAGCACGAGTCCACTAAATTAAAAGCAGTCTATCCGGCTCAGGAGTTCTTCTCGGAAGTTTAACGTTTTTGCTGACACACTGAAGACAACAAACCATAGACAGGTCTCACTTCCCCCTTCTGCCAGTTACATCAGATTATAATACATGGAGTGAGAGCTTTTTACTACTTAGTCTTAGAAGAAAAACAAAGGATAGTGAAAGACATGCTCTTGTTAAGTATAATACTTACATTGGGTTGATAAAAAGACACGACTCTTTTAAACCTTTAGAATTTACACTCTCGTCGGCTTATGGATACATTTCTTTTGCGCTAAAGATAGATTTCCTAAAAGGCTTAACTCATCTAAAAATGATAATAATTCTTGCTTAGACCCTTTTCTGGGTGTAGGCTGTAGGGATGATGACTTGGAATGGGACTAGGTTGGAGGCCTCATCACTGAATGAATATGCACAACAAGGAACAAAAAAATAACATTATGAAGTTGCGCAAGTTGCATAGTAAAGTAACTGCCAACCTGTCCTAAAGATTGCATATAATTAACACTGACTAAAATATTACTGATGCACTGGGGCTGTTATCGTGGAACACATTGTCTATCCATTCTGCCATCCATTTATGTTACACTGAACCACAGTGTATTTATGCCGCCAGGGAAAGGGGAAGTATATGTTTACATCAGTTCTATTTACTTCAGGGTTTGTTTAATTTTGTTTTCTTTGCTGACAGTTGGCAGAATGACAGTGCCCAATTCAACTCCTGATAAAACAAATCAAACAGTTTAGTCAGGTTTTTACTCATTGAAGTTAACATACGTCCCAGGTTTTAATTGGATTTAACCAGAAGGATTTATTTTGCTTAAACTGATTGTTGACTTCATTCAGATCCCATAGTAATGATTGAGAGTTATATTCCAGCAATAACACTCTTTGCTTCTGTGCCTCTTTTAATATCCCATAAAACAACACTGATAAATCCGGGGTTATCATGACATGGCTAATAGTATCTGCAAATTGAACTGCACTCATCAAGCCTATCTACAGTTACATAAATAGCTATTCTACCATTGCTAAAGTGACCTTTTATTGGATGTCATAGATTAATGAGTAAACAACTTTAGGCCGTTCTCACTTGGTTCTTTCACTGAGGAATGTCATTACACATGACAAGAATTGTGCGATAGAACCCTTGGTGTAGCGGTTTAGGAGAGCTAAGGTGCATTTCCTTTAGTGGTCTTTGTGTGCCTGGAGCACATGTGGGTAACCAAATGTAATTATTATACATTTCTGAGTGCATATCTTTTAGTATACTTTCTACATTTTCCTCATAAGATCAGGTTGACATTTTCAAAAGTAGTTTGTCTGAAATTAACAGCTTGTTTTATGCATTACTATTTGGAATTATTTCAGGATAGCGGGTCTGCGAGCCATTCTGAAAGTGGAAATCAGACTAGCGGTAATATTCTAATCTGCTATTTATTTACATATACTCTTTGTTTTGCTGTATTGCTTTATGAGAAGGTGCAGACATTTTATATTTATAAGTATAAATAATTAGAAACAGGTTTGATTCCCCCCACCTTCTCTGAACTCATTTATTTAAAAAAATTTTTTTAAATAAAGCAGACAACGACACAATATAGAATTAGGAAACCATAGAGATAAGGAAGCTTGATAGCCCGCACACAGGCTTTTTTCTCCTTTCACTGTTTTTTACTTTCCATGAGCAAAGGAGAATCCCAATTAGCGTTGCACCTGGTCTTTCCCGCCCACTCACGGAATCTCAGCTTTTAAAAAAATTGGCTTAAAATGATCATTAATTTATTAAGTGTATTGATAAACTCTCTATTCATAAAGTTATTAAGTCTGTGATCAACCTATATCCTGACTTTTTTAGTTTCGTTTTTGCATATCTTGAAAATAAAGTCAGCAAAAAAGAAACGTCCTCTCACTTTCAACCGCTTTTATTTTCAGAAAACTTAACGTGTGAATATGTGTATGAACATAAAAAGATTAAACAACTAAGGCACAAACTGAACAAATTTCCCAGACATTTGACCAACAGAAATGAAATAATGTGTCCCTGAACAAAGGGGGGTCAAAATCTAAGTAGCAGTCAGCCGTGTGGCCACCAGCTGCATAAAGTACTACAGTGCATCTCCTCCTCATGGACTGCACCAGATTTGCCAGTTCTCGCTGTGAGATGTTAGCCCACTCTTCCACCAAGGCAGTTGCAAGTTCCCAGACATTTCTGGGGGGAATGGCCCTAGCCCTCACACTCCGATCCAACACGTCCCAGACGTGCTCAATGGGACTGAGATCCAGGCTCTTCACTGGCCATGGCAGAACACTAACATTCCTGTCTTGCAGGAAATCAATGTCTTCAGCCTCTCTCAGCCTATTGCGGACAGTCTGAGCAGTGATGGAGGGATTGTGCGTTCCTGGTGTAACTCAGGGAGTTGTTGTTGCCATCCTGTACCTGTCCCGCAGGTGTGATATTCGGATGTACCGATCCTGTGCTCGGTTGTTACACGTGGTCTGCCACTGCGAGGATGATCAGCTGTCCTTCCTGTCTCCCTGTAGTGCTGTCTTAAGCGTATCACAGTACGGACATTGCAATCTATTAAAATTAAACTATTAAACCCTTTACAATAAAGATGTATTTTAAAATACAGTGTCCTGAAAAGTTTGTTTTTAATAAATACATAACTATGTTTTGAAGAATCGTGATGGTATAATAGAAGCGGCGCAAAAAATAAAATAAAATAAATAACTCTGCCAAGTTCCCGTTCCTTGGGACTTGCTTGTTCTCTCCCAGGTAGACTTTATGAAAATGGATTTGCCAAATCGCTCCTGACAGGTCGGGCATATATATCAGAGAAACAAGCTTTGCGCTGGAACCTGAGTCATAGGGGATATAAATCCACCGACGTTGCACTTACAGAACAAATCAAATTCTGGACCTGCTAAAAGAAGTGACCATTTATGCTGCTAACATTTGAACACACAACCACAGGGGAGGATCGGTGATGGAAGCACAGAGATGGAGGGAAATACCTGGGCATTCAGCGGGAGGGCCAGTGGCGGACTCTGTTCCAAATGAGTCCTAAGACACCTAAATAGCTCACCTTCCACTGAGATACGCAAAATACAGTGATCTGAGCATATTATTCTGTTGCATTGAATTTGCTTAGAACTTTGCAAGCAATGGAGGGACTCTTTACATCATAGTTCACTGCACATCAGCAGCACAGAGTACTAATAGATTTCCAATTATATGCACGGTATATTTATATTCACGTAAAACTGCAGTGTACAAAGGGATAAAATGGTGTGATACAAAAAAAAGAAATGAAAAGAAAAAAGAAAAAATATATTCAAAAGTTACATGGTGTTTCAGATAAGAACCCTTCAACAGCAGCGGTGAATTTTTTTTCTGTAGCACATTTTACTTATTTGTGTACACTATATTTTTGCATGTCTATGTGTGTACGTGTGGGTGTATGTGTGTGTGTATAACGTCTACAGTATGTCCATTCATTTGCACAGTGGGAAAACCACTGAATTAAACAGGTCTCCATGACAACAACTGTTACTTTCAATAATAACGTAACGATGTAGTTGCAAGAAAGCTTTACTGACTGTTATATAATATTGTGTCACTGTGTGTGATGTTTTAAAAAGTATTTATTTAACATTTAGTACAGTATATTGTTAAAAGTGTAGGAATTTGTGTTTGTGTTTTGTGTGTGTGTGTGGGGGGGAGTTGTTTTGAGAAGAGTGTGTCTGTTTTTAAATGTGAAGGTTACAATTTTAGTGCACTCAGAGACAAATTATTTCTTGTAAAGAAAGTATTTCAAAGCAATAAAAAAAAAACCTTGTACAGGTTCACAAGCTGGGTTTATCTAGTGCATCAAAGTATTTGTACTGGGTACCAAAGTTGTGTCCTTAAATTTCCCCTGTGACAGTTTGTGCCGTATTTATCATTAATAATAAATAAATAAATAAATAAATAAATAAATAAATAAATAAATAAATAAAGCCTTCCACACATACTCTAGATAAAATTAAAAAATTAATTATTTTTTATTTATTTATTGATGACAGGGACAGAACAGTGGAATACAGCTGACCACATTCAATTATAGCTATTACACTGGTAGCCCATAAATATATCATGCATGCAGATGGAAAAATTCCACACCAGCAATGACACTAAGACAGGATACATTTAATGTAATGACCCCATTTATACCATAATCCAATGCGGCTCTCGTTCATAATCATTAGCCCAATCAGTACAAAAAAACACCCCACCCCTAGTGCCTGTTCCAAAACCAGGTCCAATATGAGCACCCACAGTGCGTAAGATAACATATAAGATGCTGATTGGCCTATCTTCTTCAACAATAGTATTCGTAAACAGGGACAAAGGAATGGCATGACCAAAAAGAATCACAATAAATCGTTTGTCACACTTTTTAAATTTGTGAATTCACACTGGCTAAATGACAAGCATTGATTACATTGTTTTGTATTAAATGATATGTATTATTCCACAGATATATGTATTATTCCATGTTAATACAAAACATCTGCGATGCCGTTCTGTGATCTGTTTTTACATAACATCTGTTCTTGCAAGAAAGGGTAATGCTCTATAAACAGTTCAGTCTTCCTTGTGGGTTTACATAGTTTATTCTTGTGGGTAAAAAACTTCAACAACACTACCAACTTGTCCCTCAAGAAATATGATTTGAATAGTTTTCCACAGAAATCAGTAACATTTATTTGCATGGAGATGATAAACATATGTATAAGTGTTGTAACACACAATTTACATTTTACTAATTAGTAGACACTCTTATCCAGAGCGACATACAAAATTGAATGCAATTTTTTTCACTTTTCATAAAATATGTGATTTTCTGCAGCTGTCCATACCTGTCCCAATGCAGTCAACAGCCAAATGATATTATTAAAGATTTACATGCTAGTGCTATAATTTTCAAAATAAAAAAACAAAACTTGTAGGAGTCCTCACTAAGTGCCCCAGAAGCAGTAAATTGCAGCCATCCTGTAGATATCCAATGACTGTTTTGTTAACTAGCTTAAATCTGCCATTCCTTATTTTCATTCATCTCAACATTATTTGCTGCATACCTCTTGAGAGGTATGATTGAATAAATAATGGTATATGACTTACTGGTCAGAACTTACGTTTTCAGTAGAATTCAAGCTAAATATGTGGCATTCGGCATATGCAAACCAGAACCTGTGCTCATCTGTATAGAATGTGAAACGTAGGAGCTGAAGCATGACAAATGGATGTGGACAGCCTGACTGGCCGATTTTGACAGGTACAGAGGTTTTTCTGTGGGAAGAGTAGAACCCTCTGGAAAGGGTTGCATGCCTCATTTATAAAATGTAATTCTAATTGAGGTTGGTTGCTGCCTTGTTATTAATAAGTGAAACAAAAACAAAAATCTAAAACAGACTGTTACACAATTCTACCACCACTTTCCAGAAAGACTCAAACCAAAGCTGCTGTGCAAATTTTGTGCATGAAATTTTTGTATTGACTAGTGGAAAACTACAGTTAATCTATCATGTGGACTGTGGACAGTATTTAAACTGCTTAAAGGCTGATTAGGCCAAGGCCACCAAGTCAATTGAGATCTCTGGAACTTAGTGTGTTTGCAGCAACTTCAAAGCTGTTGAATAACAATCTTGTTTAAATGTTCATGAAAGGAACTTAAAACAGAGCCCGAAACACAACTCAGTGTCTGCAAAGAGCAAGAGAGAATGAAAGTGTTAACTCTGCCTGTTTCGCTGTAAACAGGCCCCGGACCTCTTAGAATAGCCTGCATCTTCTGTCACAAGGTATAAGCTAATGTAAAGGCAAATGTATAGGCTCCGAACTGGCTTGAGTGGAAATGAAGGGAAATAAGAATTGGTTGATATTGGAGTAAGTGAGAGCAAGCAAAATTATTTCAGCAGCAGCCTTTAGCCTATAAATGTAGAAGATACGAATAGCAGGTTCTTCAGATGTAGAACACAGTGAATCTTGGCATGCACATTCTATAAGTTGGCAGAGTGTGACTTTGTTAATAGTAGTTTATGTTTGCATATGATTAATGGCAACCGTAATGCAGTTAAATGGACTGTCCCAATTTGTTTCCTTGTCTTTGTTCGGTGGAACACTCAGATGCAGTACCTCCACAATAACTTATAGTGGGTCTAGCCTCAAAAATGGACAACAACCAAAAATGTAGATATAACATACACATGTCTTCAGTGCTGGATGGAGCTGTTCGTGGCTTCAAACGCCCATCGTACAATTCAACCTATAGGATGTCTTCTCATGGAAGCCCTGGCTCATTCATCTATTTTTGAAGGGTGAGAGAATCAGCTGAACCTAGCTCTTGACAGTGCAGGTCTTTATGCATTCCTTTTATTTCTTTAATGTTGATGTATAAAAAAAAACATCGTAGAAGATTGTTTTTTTAAGTAGTTGGTTGAGTTGAGATAATCTTTCATATGGTCCACAGAGTCTGGTGGGCTTTTGAAAGGTTTGCTTTTGTTACTAGATCATTTTGATCTATCTTGTCAAATGCTTCTCAGAAAATGACACGCACAAATTAAGATACACAAAATCAGGGCTACCACAACTAGAAAACAATTGTTGCAAATAGAATATCCTTTTGGAAACCTCATGTATACATGTGGTTTTTCGTAGTTTTTTTTGTTTTTTAAGACCTAGAGATGGATTGAAGTCATTAGGAGTTTTTGACCTAATCCAGAAGCATCCTGAGAGCTTCTGTCCATTACTCTGTCATCCACTTACAGCCGACATGCTGGACAGTCTTTTCCATATTAGGCTCTCTGAAGAGGGAAGCAACAGGGGGCAGCAGAGGAGATAGTAGTTCCATTTTGGAGGGACTACTTACAAGATGTAGAGGGTATGAGGTGGTGCTCACATAGTGTATCTACGTATTTGGTGGTCACATCCACCAGCAGCCAACCTAACTATTTATTTGTATTTTTTGTTAGTTTTTTTCCCTCTCACCCATTATAAACATGATGATATTTCCCACTTTAAAGCTATATATTTTTTCACCCTCTTTTATGTCTGTTTGTTTTTAACCACCTCAAGCTGGGAAGAATCCTAGCCCTTGCAACTGGAGTGAGTACTGGTCCACCTATTGGCTTCTCCCCACAGCCATTGATTGATTTCCTGCATCCAGAGTCATCTTCCAGTCCCAGACTTCAGTTTCCAATGGCCAATACTTGCATCAGTTGCCTAAAGCTACCATTACATGCTTCATATAAAACCTTCTAAGCAAGTATGGACTTTGTTTTAGGGAACACGTAGGGCTTTGGCAGAGAGTTAAGTGTCCATACTTGCCTGTAGAGCTAAAATGTTTTTGTTTTTTTTCATTTGACTTACAGAGATTTATTATGTTCTATTTGCAAAGTTGTCACAGCTTACAGGAATAGAACAAGCATTAGGAACATGTGTTATTTAGCAAGAAAATTTGTTTTAAAGTAAAAGGGCAGCAATTTTTCCAGTACGGTTACCTTTAAGTTTGCATACATGTTTGAGTTGACCTTGAGATGCTGGTATCTAAGGTACTGTACATCATTTGATTTGTGTAATTTTGGTGCTGTTATGATCAAAGTTATGGAATGTGTGTGTGTTCACACAGTTGTGTATGTGGTCAGGGGATGATTGCATAAAATGTGACAAGACGTTATTTTGGAGTGTTTTTGACAGCTACTATTTTCAGCCTGTAAACAATTATTAATCTATTTTTTTCGTGGGTATCCCATTCAGGAAAATATTTTTTTTTTTGCCAAAAAGCACAAAGGTAACAAAAAAATAAAAACAAACTGCTGTTATAAAAATGTTTTCGTATATTAGGCCTTCTTGTAGTTTTGGAGAAACCAGCTTACTTCCACAGGGCATCAAGAACTCCAGGCAAAATAAAGATAACTACAAAAGACAAATAAATTTTTTTAAACATTTCTACAATTCTGTCTTAGGATAGCAAATGTAAACATGGCTTTCAGAAACTCAAGGTTGGTGTACCGTCGTGTTCCTAAATTATCCAATTTCCCCCTGGGGGATTAATAAAGTATCTATCTATCTATCTACTACAATTAACCTATAGCTGAAGAAACTTGAGTTAGCTGGCTAGCTAGCAAGGATAGTACATTAATGTGTTTACGCGTATCCATGAATAACTACATGTTCACCAGCCTTTACAGATTACAGTAATTTAAGAAGAAAAAAACAAGATGACATGCAAGTCAAGAACTCACCTTTTTCTAGGTTTTGATGCTCACATCCCAAAATATTGCTGAGTTCGAAACTGCGGCTGCATAATCTGGCTTGGTCCAGTAGCGTCACTACTGCTCGAAGTACTTGGCAAACTTCTCGATGAGGAAAAAAGATGACACATTTCACCATCAGTTATGCTGATGCAGGTGCTGTAGACTGCTGCTGATCCAGCGAGTTTACTATGGTGCTTAAATGATTCGGCGTGTTCAAAATATTGCTTAGCAGCAAAATTGCTTGGCTCACACGCTCTCTGTCCGCCATTGCCCACAGAGTATTTCCAAAAAGTCTGAGGGCCTTTGTTAGTAAGAAGACCCCCAACCAATCACAAATTGACATTTTAAAGTACCTTCCGTTATAATAAAACTGCCTTCCTATATAATCAATCTGCCTTCCGTTATAATAAAACTCTCTCGCAAACACTATCATACTCTCTAAAAAAAACTACCATTCTCTCTCACACATACTACCATACTCTCTAACACACAATAATTTTCCATTGTGCAGGTATGATAGTGTGTGTGTGTGAGAGACAATATAGTATGTGTATGTGAGTATGATGTGGTGTGTGACACAATATGATGGTGTAAGAGAATATGATAGTGAGTGTGAAAGAGAATTACGGTGTGTGAGAGGCCGAGTATGAATTTTGGCCTAAATGGCCTCTCATAAATTACTATGCCATTAGAATGCATTTTAAGTCAATCAATCAATCAATCAATTTTATTTTTATACAGCGCTTTTCACATGTTGCCATGTCACAAAGACGCTTTACA
>JAOVYW010023045.1:0-19296 GCA_025775045.1 Hiodon tergisus | reverse complement strand
AGGGGCTGCGAGCGGCGGGATGTGGCCTGCTCCCGACATGGGCGAGCGGCGGGATGGGGGCTGCGAGCGGCGGGATGGGGGCTGCGAGCGGCATGGGCGAGCGGTGGGATAGGGGGTGTGCGGCATGGCTGGAGATAGGGGCTGCGCGGCATGGTAGACCTTGAATAACAGCAATGGTGATCTAACATTATATCCCATAAACATAGCAGAAATGCACTTCCATTTGGTTGTAAAGAAGGGTTTTGAACCGTTTTACTGATGTGAGAGCTATTTGTGTAGTAAATGCAATGATTCAGTTCAGTAAATGTCCATCATGCTTAATAGAAAAGCTGGGAATACTGCAATACATTTGATTTACTTCTATTTTGTCAACATTAGATCAATATTCGGAGGCCCCTCCTGCGGCGGTCGCGTCTTGCATTTCACAGGTGGAGAATGAGCGGTAACCAGGTAACGGGGAGTAACCCGAGTGCGCGCAATGAAGACGGCACCTCTCCATGGTGGGTCACCCCAGCCTCCCACACGCCGAACGCTCTCCACGTTGGCCCCCGAGCCACGACGGGACTCGTCCCACCCATGCTATGTGATACCTGCCGGCGACACAAACGCCTATTGTTACTCCACAGTGCAACCATTCTGCCCAGGGCCCTGAGAGGGGACCACGGGTCCGGAACAGGTGGCCCCCGGTTGGGGGGGGGGGGGCTGATGCTCTCACGTAGGGATTGCTTAAGCTTTATTGCTTCTGCGTCTTAAAAATAAACCAAACCTATAGTTTAGATGGGGCTGGCAAGACCTATTCTTTTCTCAGTCAAATGCGTTTATTTGTAGCTAGTCTTGGTGTGCAAACTGTATGTATACAGACATCTTTCGCGTCCTAGAGACTAAATGCTGTAAGTTGGCCTAGTTTTGGATTCCTTGAGTGGGGAATTTGGGAATATAGGCTTTTCTGTTGAGGTAAACGAGTGTCGTTCAAGGCTTGAGTCCAGTACTCACAGTGAAGGGGCCTTTTGAGCTCATCGTTTTGCCCTGCTACAAAAAAACCTGTCCAACCCAAATTGGTTATAGCACATGCCTTTCATGCATCGTTGTTGTTAGCATTGGTTCCTCCAAGTGAGTGTCCAGTCGCCGTGTGTTTTTATAGTTTGCAATCCCTTTGTGTGGCAATCTTTATTTCCATAAACATTTCTGAAATGCACTTTCATTACATTGTATGGAAGGGTTTTGAAACTTTTTAATGAAGTGAGAGCTCGTTGTGTCTGCGCGGAGGGGAGAGGACACTTTGGAATACCTTTTAGGTCCGTTCTGTACCAGTGATGGCTATTGATGTCTTCATCCTAGAGGCCACATTTCAGGATTAAAGGGACCCTCTGCTATAAAAAATGTTGGCCCTGCTGTGCACATGGTTAAGGAGAGCAGTGGATTTTCATTAGAAGCATAGAAAGATATTATCAATAAAACAAAGCTTCCTGGGACACTGACCTGAACTTAATTTCTACTGTTTCACCGCTATGGTGGTGATGGGAGTGTGATACAGCTTGGAGGTAAATGAATGGGTATATCAAGTTGCAAGTTTCAACTTCTTCTGTTTTGTTTTTTTGAAGGTGTAACCTAAATGTAAATGACGGTAAATTGAACGGGAATATTTGGTATTGCCGACTTGCTGCTACTCCACTCCAGACTTTTGGATCACTGCCACTTCTAGTTACTACAGCCCTCCACAGGACTACAGCCGGTCGAGGGATACTGCAAGGGCTGTATGTAACTAATGTGTGTGGCCCGTGTCCTGCATTCCCAGTTCCCTTTCATCACCAACATTACACAAGTCTCCACCTTTCGCTAGCCACGATCTGTCACCAAAGGTAGATGTGAATTAGCATGTTAATTCACAACGGCTCGTAAAAAAGCCCCCCCCCCCCCCCCCACACACACACACACACGCGTAATGTATTCATTGGTTTTATTTAAATTAAAGTGGTACCATTCTGTGTTTGTGCACAAAGCTGCCCCCGTAAGGCAAACGGAGGTCACCGACTGCCCTGGTGCAGACGCAGACTGCGCAGGCATGCGTTCGGGCAGCCCCGGGTTCCCAGCGGCTCGCTAATGACGCGGGCGCTCTTCAGCGAGCGATGCTGTAATTACTCCATTGTACAAATAGATTAGCGAGCTTCCGCTTAATTACCCGGCCCCGCAGAATGCCCGCACGCCGTCCCGCGCAGCTCGGCCCTGTTCAGGTTATGCGCTTTTCCTTCTCTCTTTCCCCCTCTCAATCTGTATCTAAATATAAGGCTGGCACACAAACGCAGCCTGCAAATGGGCCTCTGATTGGTTCAAATTGTCAGTCATGGAAGTACTCATCTGTTTTCTGCTTTTCATTTTCCATCTATTTTGAAGAGAATCTTTGTTTTGGAAAATTTCCAAATGTTAGTTGCCTTGGCTCTTAAAGCAGCAGATTTGTGTAAAAAAAAAAAAAAACCTTTCTAAAAGTTACTGCTTTGGAACACAGGGTGTATTCTCCTTTCTCCCAAATTTTGTTATTTGATGTTGAATACAGAAAGTTTCAAATTTGTCCTCTCTTTGCCATTCTGTTATGAGAGTGCGTAGTTTTCTGCTTGTAAAGTGATTTTTCTGTGTATGGCCTTTCCACCTTGTCAGGGAATAAATTTGCTTTGTCAGAGAGAAACGGCTTCACTGATAATGGTTCCATGGTGGAGCTCATTGGAGTTTTGCTTTTCCCATTAAATGCTCTTAGTTTTCATACGTAGTAGCCCTATTTTAAATTAAACTGGCTGGCTTAGAGTAGACCAGTTTCTGTAAACTACTTGATAAACAGTCAGTGTATCCACGCATTAGAAATGTAATACCACACGCATGTTGTCTTTGTAGTTCTAAGCTTGTTTAGAGAATCTCCCCCGGTTGTGCCAGATGTGGAACCTGTGTGGCAGTAGCTGGTTAATGCTCTGAACCAACGTGTTTCTTTGGAAACGCGCCATGAGGATCTGATTGGAGGCACTTTGTGGGATTAAGACTGAGGGCATGCATCTGTGGGAGCCCCGGTTAGTAAGGTAGTCTAGCGTGATGCGGTATTGGATTTAACAGTTGGGGGTTGACTTTACAGTATAGCACTCTTTAAAAGCCCTCACTATAGATGTCTAGCCTTCTCCTTTCTTCTTTTTCCAAGACTAGCCAAAGGGAGCTTTTGAAGGCTTTTATTTTCGTATAAGATATTGGCAGATATTTACTCAGGATAATGGCCAAACCGTGTTGGCGCACTGTGCGTGTAGGGCCCGGTTGGCAGGGGGAGGCGAGTGTAAGTCCCACCCAGCGCTGGAGGTTGTCGTCCCGGGCCGAGGCCTGCCTTAATGGGGCCCTGTGGGTTTCTGGCGCGCACGCGTGCCGCCCTGTTTGATCCGACACCGGAGGAGCCCGGGCCAGGCGCTTTCCTGCGCGGAGATTGGGCATACTCGCACGTGCACTCTGTTCATTAGGGCCGTAGGAAAACCGCGTAGATGTGCAAATGTGACGATTTTACTGTTACATTTTATTCATTTAGTTGACACCTTATCCAGAGCTGCTGTAGAAATGCACTTGCACCATATACACCCAGAAAGCACGATCTGCTATTCAAATACCATTTTAGCTGTACTATAGAGAGGTGGTGATTTAGCTTGTCTGTTAGCAATCTGATGACTAGGTACAGTCAGTTTTGCTTGTGGGTGGGAACCTGAAACCATGTGGTTTACAACAATTTTTTTACTTGCTGTTTTGTATGAGATATTTTCATGCTATTGGAATTGGTTCTGTTTTGGTATTTTTGCACAATTTACAATACAAAACCGTGATTTATTGTAAAAATCAATACTTATTTTTGGACTTGATACTAAGTGTGTCCCTTTCCCCTCTCTCAGTAAAATGTGCTTTGATACATTCTGCATGTGTTGGGTAGCTGTGAACTCTGCCTGAACTTTGCCATTTGTGGTGTCCTGACTCCCTCTAACAAAATGTTTTGTCCCTTTCTAGTTTCTGGCTAAAATGAATGCATTTTAATATTTTGTTATGGTATCCTGGATTGTAGTGGTCCCATTTGCCTGGATTCCATTAGTCGTCCTATTTCTGTATGCAGGCATTGGCTAGTAGACACACACACACACACACACAGTCACTGCAGCCAGCCCCTTTCTACTCCCCATTCTTGTCGTAAATCTGGTCCCATCTCTCTATATGAGGGAGAACCACCTTTCACCTTTATATCCATTCTTGGCTGAAGCTTTTAATTGTTTAATCTTGAGTGAAGAACTTCCTGCCTCTCTACCCAACTGTTATCTCTCCTGCAGCTCTCCAATGTGGTTCCTCTGCAGTTTGTTCATACGTGTGGATAGCGAACTGCGATGCCGGCTTTGAAAATTCTGGGGTGTGTTATTAAATTTGGTCAACCTTTCAGCTAGATAACATATTTTATGTCTTATTGTTAATGGTCTGCAGGTAATTTGTAGTTTTGATTTAAAAACGCGTTTCCTGTGTGGCTCCGTGATATACTAAAGGACCACACTTTTTTTTCTTGGCGTAATGATGACACCCCTGTTTTCCTGCTACTCCCACACTGTACAACACTGCGTTTGATTGATATTCCGGTCGGTTCCCAGGGTAGTTAAACGGTGCACAGTCTCAGCACTGTGGGCTTTTTACATACACTACATGTGTGCTTTGGAAACTTTGACTGTGAACTGCTGGCAAACCTCCCTTAAATGGTTTTTCATTGTGCAACGAGCCTAGCACCATGGGGACTGTCTTTCTCACGTTTGTGTGCCTGTGTACAGTAGGGTTGGGGGGGGAAATGGGACCCAACGCTTGTCCAAATGCCTTAGCGAGAAGGGAGCCCCTGAGGAGAGCTGGTTTCAAAATCCATTTTGGACTGCGCTATTGGAATAGGTTCAACATTTGTAATTTATGCCTCGCATAGCAAGTACAATGTGCCTTTTCTAGGGAGAGAGGGGCTTTTTGGTATATTCTCCAGCGTAGGGAGTCGATTTTAAAGGTGGTTTTTGGGTCGAAAATGTTTTCTTTTAATCACTTAACGTAACATTGGACAGGCCTGGCTGATTAATCTTGAATGGTGGCCTAGGATTCTTTACATTTTTTATCCCAGGTGAAATGACACATTTGCCATATCTTCTGCTGCTGTTTTTTCTCATGGCCTGCAGTGCTTGTATGTTATATATTGATTCCTTGCAGGGCTGAGAGTACTGAAAATTCTCACTACAGTGCATCTGTTTTTTGATTGGCTCAGCTACGTTGCTTTAAGCAGTGAAATGCCCGAGGAGTTTGGGGTATACCACTGTCTGGTGTCTTTCGCTTGCCGTGGACAGTTACTGCGATCTGGTACACTGCGTCATCTCTGGAACATTTCTCATGCAAACCGATATGTATGAACTTTTCATGTGCATCTCTCGGTGTTCCTGACAGTGGTCTCTTTAGAGAGCACACCTTTAAAAGCTCTCTGGTTTCTTTGTGGAGCTCTTTGCAGAGTCATTCGCACCCTTTTCCCCAGACTCTGTGACCTGCTGTAACCCCCGTCGTAACAGCAGCCTAACTTTTCCCACACGCCGCGTTCAGAGGCTATAGCTGGGCCCCAGTGGCGGACCTCTGTGGGGCTGCCGTCCACTACCCAGTTCCCCCCCCTCCAGCAGCCTGGGCCATCTGGCACGAGTAACCTAAACCACGTTCCTTTAGCCTTCTCAGCCTCTCCGTTCCAAGCAGCCGATGTTTACTGGAATGTCAAGCCCACTGGGGCGAAACCTATTGTGTAACGCCTCTTTAATTTACATGTTGTGGTTCTCCTGTCTGCTGCAGTTCCGCTGCACGTTTTCATATGGTTAAGGGTGATGAGTCGATCTGTCGCGAATACCTAGATACGGTTCCCTAAGTCGTGCAGTTCTTCAAAGGTGACCAATTTAGGAGGCCACTCTGCTGCCTTCATGTCCAGTTGTTAGTTGAATTAAAATAAAATAAAATAAAAGGAGGCCTGATCTTACACAAGAGTAATGAAAGTAATTTCTATTGTCAATGCTGATGGGGGTGTGTTGATTAGGCCGCTAAGCATTCCCAATGCCTCCAGTGTTGGGTTTCAGTGCTTGGTTATTTTGTTTCGATGACTGCGTGCCTGCCAAAGCCCAGACTAGCGGAGCTCGGCAGTCAGTCTCCGCGGTAAATATAGCTTCTTAGATGAATCACTACCTGCATGGCCTTAGCTTTGACTACTTAAATGTCTAGACTTGCCTCGTTTAAAAAAAAAAAAAAAAAACCTGTTTCCCAGCACTTTGATGGCCGTAACTACGGGACACGCATTCTTAACCCGCAATTAGGGAGTCGTGTGTGTGTGTGTGTGTGTGTGTGTGTGTGTGTGTGTGGTGAGCTCAGCTCAGCTCTCTCCTGAGGTCTGTCGGTAAACTGGTCAAATGAACGAGCCGGGCTTTTCACTACCACGAGTAGTGGTGTTACTAGACGGCCATGCTTTTTCCATGTGTGTTCAGTCATTTCCCCCTCAACCTCTGTAGTAGGATTTGAGTGGATGTCTCTCTCAGCCATGATCAGCGATTACACAATTCGGGCTGACAGAACAGCCAGTACTGTAAGGTCATGAGGTAGGCAAGTGCTGCCCTGCACATTATTTATTAAACATCGATTCCAGTGAGGGGGCAAGGTTTAATTAGACTAGGATTGGGAATGAAATGGCCATCATTCAGACTTTAAGTCTATCTTTACTATAAACTTATTTGGGTAGTTCATGGATAAAAACACGGTTTGCCTCAAAGTTACTCCTGTTTATGCCTGAGGGTAAGCCAGCGTGTCGGACACGCCCACGCACCACCTACTGGGCCAAAGAAGAAAAACCAATGTATGGTCTCTGGGATACTCCAGTTCTTTTGTTCTCAGTGGTTGTGTGGGGGTAGAGTGGTGTTGCTAGGAGAGGGTGCAGTCCAGCTGTGAGGGGTGTCAGAGGGCAATTTGGGAAAACAAAAGCGTCCATTAGCACAGCAGTCCCACGACACATCTTGCCTTTGTGTTAATGCAAAATCGTGGGACGTGTTAAACTGAGACATCCCTCTGTGGTTCTCCCTCCCTTTGCGCCAGCCAGTCACTTCCACAAACAAACAGTTTATCCTTTCCTGGATAATTACACCTTCTCGCAGCGGGATTCATGCAGGAAAAAGGACACGTTTCCCATTTTAGAATGTGGATTTGATTGACTATTAATCCTGTCCTCAAAACTAGCACGAAGTCCGTGACAGACGCAAGCAGGGATTTGACTGTCTTTAGAGTTCATTCACAAAATGATTAAACCTTGCTGCTCTGTAAGCAGAAGTGTTGGCTCCACCCCTTACTACTACCGCTATTCATAAGCTACTTTGAGTAAGGTTTAGATTTAGAGGAAATCTTTTTTTTTTTCCCCAGCTTGGCGATGACTCCATTTGTGTTACGCAATGGAAGTTTTTTTGTTCATTGTTAATTTAATTGAATGGTGGGTGCAGGGAATTATATTTCAGAATTATACCTGGGCAAAAATTTCCACATGTGGGGCTGTAGTGCCAATATTTTGCAACTGAGCATGTACTCAAAAGTTTTTTAGAAAGTGTTTTAGTTTTTATTGCATTTGTGTGTGTGTGTGTGTATTGTGCATGCAACATGTTTGATATTCATTGTAAGAGCCCACTTGTTTTAGCCTACTGAGTGATGCTAGGCATAAAAGGAAACTTTCAACTGTTTACTACACTGCTGCAGTGAAAGCTTCTGTTATAACGTTGGGCATCTCCCTTGGCCACTTGCGTGTTGAGGCCCTGCTGTTGTGAAACTGAGAAAAGTGAAAGCCATGCGTAAAGAAACATCTATTATCTGGCGATAAATAATTCACCACCTAGCATCACGTGCTGCAAGCTATCCGAATCGAATAGGCGCACCTGGCAAACAGAATTAAACATCAACCAGTCTGTCTCCCACCTGCATTTGGGTTTGTTTCGGACCCTGCATGTTGTGGCGATAAGAGGCTGACATTGAGTCTTGTGGGCATGTAGACCGAGCATAAGCTCTCACTACAGCAGCACACAATGTCCAATCGCTCTCCGCAGGTCACGTGATCACCCATTGTAGACACTAATTAACTTTGTGTGTGGATAGTTGTTTAGAGTCCTAATGCTTTCTCTCCATTCAATATCAGTAAGGCTTGTCATGGCCTATGCCTTTACTTTCACGGATGCTACCAGACAGTATGTAATGCCTTTGTAAATAGTAAGATACTTTTTTTTTTTTTATGAGGAATAACGTTATAGCGAACCCACAGCACAAGTCTCCTTTTCTAAGATGATTTAAACTACAAAAATCAAATCGTGTGCCGGTGCCGACGATTTAAAAAGCTGATGGCACCAGCGCCACCTGGGAGAAGCAGAGTCTGGGGCCCTGGCGTGAAACGTTTTGTCAGTGGCGTTTGCTGTAGGGTGTTTATCGCATGAGTTGAGCAGCAAAGTGTCTGGAGGAAAACAAAGGGGCGGTCAGGGTTCTTCCAGAGAACGCTCACTCTTAGGAAAATTGAGTTGAAAAAGTTGAAAGGGTTTGGAAGCCGGTTCTCTTCAGCTCTGGATTAAGCCGTTCCCAGTAATACTGAAACGTCTTTGACCGTCAAATAATGAGTGTTGTATAACAAGTTAGAGATTCAGTCTCGTACCTTGGTAACCGCTCGTCCCAGGTTGAGTATGCGTTAGTCCCACCGACTTGTCGCAGAGCTGTTGAAACGTGAGCCCCATGCTGTTTCTGGCTGGTGTCCTCGACCCCCAAACTTTCCTCTCAGCCACTCGATATTTCACCACATATATCCAGTTAGGAGCCGGCAGGCAGCTCGTGTTGAAGGCCCGGGAGGGTTTTATTTTCTATATATATATATATATATATATGTATGTGTGTGTACATATATGTGTGTGTGTGTATATATGTGTGTATGTATATGTCTGCTATAATTCGCTTCAGGCAGTCTCTCCAAAACAGAGTGAGCTCTTTAATGGTTGGACGTTAGACTGGGTGTGTTTGCTTTTTACGACTCCATTTTGCCAGTATTCTTCTGCTTCCCTAAATGAAAAGGTTGCCTGCATGATCGGCTACATATTAAAGGATATTATTGCTGTATAATAACACCATCAGTCAACCGCTTGTACTAGTAGTGTGCACCCTTTAACTGCTGCGCGAGTGCGTTTAACCATACTAATCAAAACCTTTTTAAATACCCTTGTTTCTTACAGGTACATGTACTGGACAGACTGGGGAGAAGTCCCGAAGATCGAGCGGGCCGGCATGGACGGCACCAGCCGCTCCATAATCATCGACAGCAATATCTACTGGCCCAACGGACTGACGCTGGACTACAGTCAACAGAAGCTCTACTGGGCAGACGCCAAGTTTAACTTCATCCACCGGTCCAACCTTGATGGCAACTCGAGGTATGGTCTCCTGTACTCCCGCCTCTCCTGCGCTCGAACCTGCTGCGTATGTTGCAGCTGTCATTTTTTTTTTAAGAACACGTTTGCCCGAAGATCATTAATCCGAAGTAGTACAGACGGTGATTTTATGGGGAGCAGACTGTAAACGGGGACCCCATTCTTTATGAGAAAATATGGTTATCATGCATTATCCAGTTGCACTATGTAAATAGTGTCAAATGTAAATGGGTTCTGCTGATCATCAATATTGTTATGCCTCCTCCATTGAGCCTTTTGGTTGTGTTTTGCTTGCTCATTGTTAAATGTAAATTAATTCCTTTACATCCAGTATAATGTGCTCGCATACAATGTTATCGTCCTCTATACCGTGCGAGTGGTGTGGTATAACTGACCTGCCATGCGTGTCTGCTCAGGGAGGTGGTGGTGAAAGACTCCCTCCCCCACCCCTTCGCTTTGACCCTCTATGAGGAGACCCTCTTCTGGACTGACTGGAACACCCACTCCATCCACTCCTGCAACAAGGAGACGGGCGCGGACCGGAGAGAGGTCCACTCCAACATCTTCTCCCCCATGGACATCCACGTCTACAGCCAGCAGAGGCAGGCCACCGGTAGGACCCTCTTCCCTCTGTTCAAGTTGTAACGCATCACAGGCTGTGGGGAAACGAATATCTGAGCTTAACCTGCTGAACGTTTTGACTTCACAACCAGATCTTGTTTTTACTTGGTCTTGTTGCGTATCTTTTCCTCCGGTTTTGTAGACGTGCCTCCTAAAACAATGCACTGTTTGTGGGATTTGCTTTGTAATGCTGTTCCTCGGAGCAAAATCAAGTTTTTTTTTTTTGGCTTTTTGGCTTCTCAGGGGCAGGAAACAATGGTGCTTTTGTACTTATGTAGAATTCAGAAAATTCCTAGTGCTGCAGTCAAGGTCTGGGAATCGGACTTGGCTCATGTTGGTGTTAATTCTTCAGGTTGCCTTATAGATATTCCAGCTGACACCAAGCCACTTTATTATTACCCAATGATTATCAGCGCTAACTTGGGGGGGGGGTCATTGACAGAAGTGAGCATGACACTGTCACGTAGAACATATGGCCATTCATGGAGCAGTGACCTCACCCACTGAGCATGTCACAGGGTTCTGTATGTCTATAGTTAATGAAGGTTGTCTGACCTTTCTCCACAATACCAAGAAGCAGCAATTTCCACGAAGACTGTAAAATCTTGTTGGATACAATGGGTCACTGGTGCAGTTTTCTGTTGTTGGTTAAAACTTCTGTGACGCTATGTATAATGCCTGCTATTTTCTTTTGCATTCTTAAACCTAAAAAAAAATGTACCAGGCTGCTTAACTCTGATGCCTATGTACTCTGATGCATAACTTGAATGTAGTTGGAGTTGCACATCAGAAAGCTGTGAGCTTCTATAGCGACAGCTTCCAATCTTGAGGCCATGCAACTGCCCCGACTCTTGCTATAAAAGGGTGAAGTGTAGATCTGACAGCCGTGTTCTGGTTTGAAGCTGCGACGAGCCCCTGCATGTTGAAGAATGGCGGCTGCTCGCACCTCTGCCTGTTGTCCCCGGTGAAGCCCTTCTACCAGTGCGCCTGTCCCACCGGTGTACAGCTGCTGGACGACCACAAGACCTGCCGAGAGGGTGAGCCTCCACCAAACTGACCTCATCCCTCTACTCGGGGTTTTATGCCTGTACATTATCCAGCTTCTAGGAATGATATGGTCATTGTTAATGTATATAAAATTATTTGCTATACCTTTAATGTGTCTGTGTAGAACAGTAGTGGTTGCGTATTGTGATTTCATTATTGTCTTTTCTGATTAGTTTTTTTTGTACGATATAGAAATCTGATGGATTTTTTTTTTAATACAAAAAAGTTAAACTTGACTTCTGATTGAGATCCAGAAGTTCCTTCCTACATTGTACCAGTGACGGTGCGTGTCATTTCCCATTACAAAGACGTCCTCGAGCTAACCGTGCTTCTGCAGGACGGCAGCTTAACAGATCTTTTTTCCGACCGCCTCGAGCCCCAAGTACTCACTGAAGTGGTTACATTGGAACTGGAAATGATTAACAAGTATTTCTGAAGCACGTAATGGAATCTGCTCCTGAGGACTAGCAATCATTTCCCATCTGTAGGAGTGCTTCGAACCCTCGCTGCAATGCAGTTCTAAATTTCTTTCTCAGTTGCATACTTTTTTAGCCCAAACTGGACAATAACTTCCCCTTTTCTGGAGAAAAAGAATCGTGAACCATTTGGGAAATCGCATTTGGAAGGTTGACTGTAACCACAATGACGAATCCACAAGTTGCTGGCAAGGACTTGTGTATTTGTTGAAAAATGTCTGAAGAGAATGTAGAGATTGCATTTGTTTAGTTTCTTTTGTAATCATATGTTAGAAACCAACCCGACATCCTGTCTAAGTTTATTAGCGGTAAAAAATATTCACCCACAGGGACCACGTCTTTTTAATGATTTATTTTTGACCTCTTCCTACCACAGTGTTACTTCAGCATTTAATATTGAAGTACAAATGGCAGTCTTATTTCCTCTACTAGCATTCAGCTTGTATAAAACCATTTTAGTATGTGGGAATTTTTCTGCATTTTAGACTTAAACGTTAAAGGTTTATTCTTTCTTACTACTTGTAGTGGATCTGTGGGGATCATTGTGAAAAAAGGGTCGATGTCACCAGCCTCTCACCCCTTCCTGGCCTTTCTGATTGATGATCCTCTTGGCCAAAGGTGGCCTGGGCCGGCTCGGAGTCGCCGTGGAAACCTTACTTTTTTTTCTCTCTGCTTCAGATTTCCAGCCCAGCTATCTTTACCTCCCCGTTTTGTTTGGATTCCCTTAGCAGAGGGAAGGGGCGGGGAGCTTTTGTTTGGGAATTGTCACACCATTTCGGTTTCTTTAAGTAAATAAAAAAATCCAGCGGCGCTACGCGCCAGGGCCGTGGAGTTGACCGCGCCTGGACGACGCCCGTCTTGGTGCAGGTGATTGAGTGGTGCCTGGCCCTCTGTAGGTTTTTTCCAGCTGTTGGAAGCCGTGGACTCGCTGCGCAGGATCCAGGGGGAAAATGCGCTGCCCCACGGCAGACAATGCGGCGCGGACCCTAAGAACAGGCGATGAAAGACAGTAATTTGTCAGCCCCATTGTGTGTCCTGCCACACATTGATCCTCTTGGGCATGCTTTTCCAGTGTGCAGGTCCTTCCTCTCGGAGGCCTGGTACGGGATAGCGAAATGCAGGGATTTTTCAGTGGAGAGAAGCTGAACTGTAAAGCTGTGTGCATTTAGTCCATTTTATTAATTTTAATCAGTTAAGACCTATGAATGGCACTTCTAATTGTTACCTAATTGAATGCATTGAGTCATATACCATGAGAATAAATATTTGTAAATGTGTAGTAGAGGTAATATAATACGATATAATGTGAATATTAGCTGGTGAGACGATCCTGTCCGCAAAACCATTACTGTAATTCAAAACAACTGTCTCATTCAGAGGACTGGAGCTTTTAAAAAGCTTTCAGCTGCACTCATACCACCAGCAAGGGGGGGTGGGGTGGGGTGGGCTCCCTTTTGTTGTCCGGCAGGCCGGTGGAGCAGGATGGGGCCTTAAGGGGAGTGCAGGGCTTCTGAATAGAGAGGCTAGCTGGTCACGCTTGATCGCCCAGCGCGGGCTCGCTTGATCTTTTCAAAGTGCGTTTTATGAGGGTGAAGAAAGATTTTTGTGTGGAAACAAGAGCTGCATTAATTTTTTTCTTCTTTTTTCTGTAGAATAGGGTGTCAAAAAACAAAATGTTCCAGATTGGGTAGGGTTTATGGCGTAATTGCACCTTCGCGTAAACTGTTTGGGCCTCAATTGTCATATACATTAAAACCTTCTACCGTTTTGGGACTAAAAGCAATCCACTTATTCTCCAGTTGTTAGTTTGAAATACAATGAAGATAAATCTGCCTCCACCCATTTTGACTTGGTTAACAGACATGTTGAAATGATGGTGATGATCAGTGATGACCTGTGTGTTTCGTCTCTTCTCCCACGAAGGAGCCACCCAGATCCTCCTCCTGGCTCGGCGTACCGACCTGCGGCGCATCTCCCTAGACACGCCCGACTTCACCGACATCGTGCTGAAGGCCGAGGACATCCGCCACGCCATCGCCATCGACTACGACCCCGTGGAGGGCTACATCTACTGGACGGATGATGAGGTTCGGGCCATCCGCCGGTCCCGCCTGGACGGCAGCGACAGCCAGTTCCTCGTCACCTCACAGGTCAACCACCCGGACGGCGTTGCGGTGGACTGGATCGCCCGCAACCTGTACTGGACTGACACGGGCACGGACCGCATCGAGGTGACCCGGCTCAATGGCACCATGCGCAAGATCCTCATCTCCGAGGACCTGGACGAGCCCCGGGCTATCGTGCTGGACCCCATGTCCGGGTGAGCCGTTGCCAGAGTATGGTGGAGGTGTTCGCAATGTGTTCAGCCGACATTTAACTCTGATTTGATTAGGAAATTCAATTTTTATCTAGTAGCATTTAACTACAAAATACAAAAGAATGAGTTGTTTTTCACGTCATACATTTGTTTCAGTTCTGTAAAGTTTCCCATTGGTCTTCCTATTGGTTTCGTTATGGAATGTAATTTGCCACTTGATCCCTTTTTTTTTGTAGTTATTGGCACATTAGCACTGTTAGCAGTCTTTGTTAACCGGTTCATAAAGAGGATCTTTATGTGGCATGATCTCATCCACGGCGTATCCACATGCATGTGGACCTACTCACACCCGGGGTTTTCTCCGACGCAGATACATGTACTGGACGGACTGGGGCGAAACCCCGAAGATTGAGCGCGCCACCCTGGACGGCACTGAGCGCGTGGTGATGGTCAATGACTCTCTTGGCTGGCCCAATGGGCTGGCCCTGGACTACGCGGAGAACAAGATCTACTGGGGCGACGCCAAGACTGACAAGATCGAGGTGAGGGAGATAGCCTCTGTCTGAGTAGCGGCTCCTGCTGTGGAGCGGTTTTCCCAGTGTCCTCAGCTGCTCTGATGGTAAAATAACAGTGGAAGTTGTCCCACATACTTCAGTTATTCTATCAACTGTTGAGAAATCTTGAAAGAGAGCCGTGTAGCCAAAAGCAACTTAGAGAACGGCAGTTGGAGTACAGTTGGTGTTAAATCGATGGCTGGCTGACTTTAATTTGTTTGTATTTTTAGGGTGTGTTTTTAAAATCAAAACTAACATAAGTGAAGCTGTTCAGGTAGTTTGCATACTTGCTGTGTTGTGGGATTTTTGGATTTAATTCAGTCGCTTTAAGATATTTATAAAATGTACATGGGGCCGGAAACCTTTGAGTTAAGATCTGATTGTAACACGTCTCGGTTCTTGATGTAGTGGAGTATAGTTTGGTGCTCTTTTAGTAATGGGTTACGTCTTGTTGCCCTCGACTATCATGCGTAGTGTCTCATGGAGAGGGTTTTGTTATTCAACACCACCGAAACGTTAGTTGCTGTGACATATGAATATTTTTCACAGTTTGAAGCATGTTTAATTTTGTGTCATACTGTGAAACCAGCCTCTTGTTCATACGGCTCCAGTATGCTCAGTGGTCTGCGTTCTTGGTCAGATAAGCCCCGGGTTGGTATTGTTTGATGGTGGGCAATTAAATTTATTTTTATTTTTTTAATCTTTTTGCCATGGAAAACCCATGACATGAAAATAATCTTGTTCTTACATTGGCCCTTGTCAACAACAAAAGCATGTGTACAGTGTATGTCTCCACATATCTAAATACAGAGCAGATATGTAAATAGAGCAGTTCAGGTTTACATTGGGAATCTGCAGAGAGATCCCCGTCCCAGCTTTAATGCGTTAGCGTTACCCCCCCCCCGTTCTCCCACAACGCCGCGTTTAGCCCTCCCCTGTTTTGGCATGTTCATTAGGCAGCATGTCAGGGGAGGGCTGTGCCCCGACTGAGCAGATAATCTGGCAGATAATGGGGTTGCGCTGGGCGGGGGGGCTCTGCGGGGTGCCTTTTGTAGCCAGCTTTATCTGGCAGCCAGCAGCAGGCAGCCCCATGCTGTTACCGCCACAGCTGGCTTTGTCGCCCAGCGGCCGCCGCGCAGCGGTAACCGAGAGAAGCCGACGTTGCTGCGCAGCCTGAGAGTGGGCGGGATGGGGGGGCTTTGTCAGGCACTAGCCCCTGCCGCCTCCTGTAACCACATCTGACGGGACGGCGTTAGGCGAGGATGGGGATGCCACTCTAAAACGCGCGGCAAATTGACACATCAGGTTCTTGGTGCGCCGGATGTCCACTGCCTTAAGTGAATTGCCCAGGAGCTGATTCATATCTCTGTGCAATACGGATTTCATTAAAAGGCTATTTTAGAGTTTTTCTTTCCAGTGGTACTGCAAGTGATAAACATTCTGAAAATAAACAGCTATTCTAGCTTCTCTTTTATACCCCTAACACATTATTTTTTTCTTAAGTAGTTGTTTACTGCAGTTGTGTGTCTGTAGTAAAGGACGAAAGTCATTCTGAGCCAAATTTCCTGTCGGCGTTAATTACATACAAGAGAGATGGCTGGCTCTATTGTGGGCACCCGCCACAAAACGTAGTTTAATGTGATTCTGTACACTTGCCACCACTGTTCCAAGCTGGTACTGATGCATTAGCCCCTGAACCAAGCTCCTCCAGATGTCTCCGCCCCCGTTATTGTGAGTGACGCGTATTACGGTGCTGATGGAGGCTGCAAAAAGCCATGGCGGAATGCTTTCAGTCTATAAGGATGTTAAGGTGTCCCCCATGGACAAACCTCAGAAGTACGGGTTTCTGTCCAAATCGGCCAGATTCTCCGCTGACCCGCTGCAGTCACTTGTTGACCTGACCTTCTGCAGTCGCTTTTAAGAGTAATGCCGTAAGCGTGTCAAATGAGGCGGCAACTGGGCTCAGCTCATGGTAAAATGTGATTATTATTTATGAACCTTATGTTTGGTAACCAGATCTTTTCCTTTGCATGTAACAATTAATGTATGTTTGTATAATTTATTTTTTCTGATCTTGTTCTATAAGCTTAGGAATCTTAAAAAAAAGGTCAGACAGCAGGACTTAATATATTCCTGTGAAATTTCTCAAGCCAGTTAAAGGAAATCAGTGCATGCTGTTCTTGAATGTCTGGTAATCCTTCACATTCTCGGGATGAAGGTAGGCCTAAGCCTTTGGTCACACATCAAAAACCCTAGTTGCTTACACACATGGTGGTCACTGGTCAGACTTATAGGAGGTGTTGACAGTTCAACTGTAAACATAATGAAAACCTTAGACTGTTTGCATTCTGCCCCGATGTGTCCGAGAGAGAGGGGGGTGAACGGGATGCTGTGAGTGTCCGTTCCCAGCGTCCCGTTCTCTCCTCTGGTGGAACTCGCCCGCACTTTAAAAAGAACTCCTCCCTTGCGTCTTTCTCCAGTCCTGATATCCATTGTAGTCCGTGCCAAGTGCTCTCTTTGGGGAGGTGGTTTTTGAGTTCACAGCCGGTGAGGATTTGTTTAGTCCTGGTAGATTTTTATTGCTCTCTCCTGTGTGGTGGTGGGGGATTTCTCTGGTCTCAAACGGCAGGACGTTCCTTGCCTGTGTTGGCTCGGAGCCTACCCTGGTGCCACCACCACCCCCAGCCCTTCAGGCTACTGCTGCTGGTTTTAATGGGGGGAGAGGGGGGGGAGGCTGGGCCGGGCTGTCCCGGGCTGTCCCTTTGGCTCTCTCTGAGCGCACAGAGGTGGTGTTTGCGGCGAAGCCCACATCTGGTTCCTATTGCAGCCTGTACTCCAGCTGTGGTTTTCACTGTTTAGAATAGCCCCAGAATGTGAAACCAACACCACAGTGTGGTCACAACTCCCAACCCAATGGAGACCTTCTGGCTGAAATAATTTAGTTCAGAATGGAAAAATTATTTTACGTATATGTATACATGGGGTGTGTGTGTGTGTGTGTGTGTCAAATAGACTGTTGATCATGTTAGTCAAGCAAAATAGTTATTGCTGCAGTACTTCAATCAATTAGGTTTAGTACTCCAACCTTCTAGTCTAATTTTGGATCGCACACTACTGCCTTTTACTGGCCGTGTTTTCTCCACTAGACACATTATACTCTGAATCCTGCAAAAGCTCTGTATCTAGACCCAAGTGGTGAAAGAGCGTGAGAGTACTACCAACGGGATTTATGGAACGGGGAGTGGAGAGTGGTTCTCAAGTTTAAGATATGGATCTTATCGGTGAATAGGCTTCCAGTTGTGCCTTGTACCTGCTGGATTTTCTGCATTGTTTTAGTTATTAGAACTATTAGTATTATTAATAATAACTTTGCTCATTTGGTCCTAGTTTCCCCATTTGCCACTATAGCGGCTCAAGGTTCTAAAGCATTGTCATTGCTTAGTAAGGGTAGTTGCGTTGGGGGGGCTACATAACTTCACCCTTTTCTAGATGTTGGGGGGGATAAATGCTTCAAAACCCATACATGCCGGAGCATACGCATCCTTGGGAAAAGGCTTGGAGATATGGGGCTCCCGTCGCCTTTCTCCCTGCCAGTCCCCGTTGTGCACACGCACACAGTTTGAAATGTTGATTTGTACTTGCTATCTGACGGGGAGGTATGGCAGCCACATGTCGTCTTGTTTGTTTCTCTGGCGTCTGCCTTTCATTAACAGCGCTCGGATTGGCTTCCAGGTTACTAGTCCCTCTGCCTTACTGCTTCCTACAACCCCACTGAAATGTAATCAGTGCAATGTTGCAATTGTGATTCAACCGTCCCTGATTAATATAAAAGCCTGCCAAACGGAGGTTATAGCGGTGTGTGTGTTAGTGTTTTAAACCCTCAGCAACGCATTGCGACTTTAGAAGTAGCGTTGCCCAGATGCCGTTCTCTGTCAGTAGGCGCTGATGATGATGATCTCTTCCAGCCAAACTATTCTTGTGCCGGAAAATAATCAAATCAGCACTCTTTGTAGATAATTAGTGCATGAAGTGATTTTTACATGCAATGTTATGTAGTATTGATTTATCTTGCTGTAAAACGAAAGTTATATAAATTGCTGTAAATTCGATACCATCAGTAAACCTTAAAACCCAGATTCAATCAGTAAATGAATATGCTTTACGTTATGAACACAGACAACATGGGTGCATAGTATATAGTATGGTATACAACATATATAGTATGGCTTATATAACAATAAAAAAAAAGCATGTTACTTCTAATTCAAAATGAGTGAGATTATGCACTCCCCAATGTTAATTTCCAGTCCTGCTTTCAGTCCTTTGACCTTGGTGCACCTCTCATTCCTGCAGGTGATGAACACTGACGGGACAGAACGTAGAATCCTGGTGGAGGATAAGCTCCCCCACATCTTCGGGTTCACGCTGCTGGGGGACTTTATCTACTGGACGGACTGGCAGCGACGCAGCATCGAGCGCGTGCACAAGCATTCCGCTGAGCGGGAGATCATCATCGACCAGCTCCCCGACCTCATGGGCCTCAAGGCCACCAACGTGCACAAGACGTTCGGTGAGTGCCGAAGTTTGTTGCCTGTAACCTGTTCTAGGGAAACTTAAGTAATGAAGTTCTGATCGTGCATTTCCCCGGCTCTCTGACCCTCGGAATACCAGATTATTTGTGGGTAGCGTAACAGGAAAATGTCTAAATAATTTAATGTTTCTCCTCAACCTGCTGAGTCGAGGCTGTTCTGCTTCTGACAAGGTAATTGGTCTTGGAGTGAATCAGTTTTTTTTTTTTTTTTGTC
>JAOVYW010023034.1:2861-13605 GCA_025775045.1 Hiodon tergisus | reverse complement strand
GCGGCTGGGCCGTTAGCATTTAGCCTCGGTGCCTCGCAGCGCGTGGATCCTGGATATGACTCCAGCTTGGGGGTCAATGTGGAGTTTGTCAGTTCTCCCCATGTTTGTGTAGGTTTCCCGTGTGTACACTAGTTTCCTCCCTCTGTCCAAACACGCACACGCTCACACACAAGTTTTGAGCTTTCTCCGCATGGGGTGCAAAATGTGATATGAAACCCTTATTTTTAAGAGCAGTTCACATATGTGTGATGAAATTGAAAATTTACTTAAATATGATTAAAAAGCGCATTTAGAAAGAACTTTTTTTTTATGCCTCGTTTATGTCTATATAGATACAGACAGAGCTGAAGTAACCTGCCCAAGATGTTAACTGTATTGAATGGGAATTAGTCAGATATTAAACGGCACTTAGCAAATATTGGCCAGGCTCTCACTGTACCGCAGGCAATTTGTCATTGATCTCTAGCACGCATGGAACAATGCAGCCTGGCCGTAGAGACACGGCGAGGAGTACTCACGCCAGGGGTTAGGCCGGCCCTCGATGCACAGGCGTGGGGCGAGGCGCTTGCAAGCCGGAGGTCGTCGGTTCCTCAGTGTAGGCCGCCCTTGCCGCTCGCTAGCGAGAACGGGACGTTTTTATTGGTCCCTCAGAGGGGGCGTGCCGTTTAGTTTCCAGATCCTGTTTATGGCGAGCGAAAGGAAATTCCGATGGCAGCCCGAGGAGGTGGCCCGGGCATGGTTCATTGTTGTAAAAATGATAATTAAACTGAACGGTGTGATAATTCCTCGGCTTCCTCCACACCAGGCCAGGGCTATGGGAGAGTAACCCCCAGGGGCTCACGGCTGCTACTGATCAAAGAGAGCAGACCTCTACGGCCTCCTAAGTCAGGCCACGTTTACGCGTTGACACACTCCAGCCAGCTTTGATTGACAGGCATAAAACAAGGATTGGGAAACAAGGGCATAATTATTAACAATAATTATTTCTTCCCAAGATGCAAAGATCCTTACCTAGGAGGCTAATTCGACCAATTTTCTTTCTGTTTTAGGGAACTAAACAATAATTTGTGTGTGTGTGTGTGTGTGTGTATGTATTTAGTGAGAGAGAGAGAGAGCAAGTACAGATGTTCTTTAAAGATTTAAAGAACTGTCTTTTGACAGCAACGGAGCTGCCCATTTAGCTGGGTACAGATGTTTATTTTGCTGATGTGTGTGCTTTTGTGAGTTATGTGAACAGTGGTCACATTCTCAGTCCTTGGAGACCAGAGCCATGTAGTCACCTCAACTATTCCCAGGGCTCAGCGTTCTGCTGACTGGGTCCCATCAGTCCAGCTCAAGTGCTCTGCTTTTCCTGCCGCTTCCCGTCCGTAATGATTAAAAATTTAAGTGCCACGGATACTTCCCGGTCGGGGCGGTTTTCCGTCCGTCTGCGCTCCGCTTCGGGCTGCGGCGAACCCCTGGTGGTTAGTGGCAGGGGCCTGCGAGTGATATCGCGATTGATGGGGGCTTTTAAATGATGTACGTAACTGACATCGCATGACCAGCGGTTCTGGGCATCGCTCGTTAACGCGGCCCAGGTGGAGTACAGCGGCCGTGTCCCTCTTCAGAATCCGGGGACAGCACTGGCACGCACACGCGCACAAACGCATGCAAATTCACGCACGCCTATACGAAAACCCACAAGAACTTATTAACACCGTCCACACGAGCCCGAGGGAAGGCCGAAGGCCGGCTTGCTACGCCCAACGGGTCCTTAGCCAGCAGCCGTCAGTCTTGACTTGGCATTCTCAAAGTCTCCTTCTGCCCCCCTTCAAACCACCAGTGCCGCCGGCCTGTGTGTTTGGAGCCGAGGCGGGTGTCGGAGCAAAAAGCCAGCTTGATTAATTACAGAGTACCGCAGGTCTTTTTTCTGTTCCACTGTGAAACGAGCTTTCTAAATATAAATAAGCTCGCTTTACTGCTCGATTAGTCACTTTTGCTTCAGTTTGTTTTTATGTACACGTGGTTTCTAATTTGAAGAATTATTTTTCACAACCGTGTTCTTAAAATAATTTTGTCAGTGCTTCAGTAGGCGAAATGACGCTACTGTGTACAGGTACAAACGGACCAAAGCACATCTCTAGTTAATTTTATGGTTATGGGCCACGTTTCCTGTTGTTTAGGCCGTTTTTCCTGTGCATTAGGCTTTTTTTTTTTTTTTGGTGCGAAAACACGCAGGTATTTATTCTCACATGGCCATATTTGTGTCATTAAAAGTATACCCCAAACGGTGGTGTGTACACACGTTCGGTTGGAAACAGTTTCTGTGTGGCGCTGAAGGAGTGAATTTAATGCCACAGCTCGCAATCGGTTGCCTAGCAAGCCACTATAGGTCGGGTGAAGGAACAGATCGAAGGAACCCACACCTGTCGCCTGTGAAGCACATTTAGCCAAAAAGCCTGGTCTTCCAACAATGAATGGACCTTTAAATTGTAACTAATGGTGTCAGTCGCTTGGCTCCTGTTTGAACCAGTAAACAATAATAAACAATTTTCGCACAATTTTCAGTCCGATGTGGTTCACGTTGACTGATAAAGCGCTGGGAACAAATCTAACCAAAGGAGGCGTGACGTGAACAGAAGCCAAAGCGCTTGCCGTGTGCACAGGCAGCGTAGGTGTGGAATTGGCCTCGTCTGCGCTCCAAGGGACTCTCTGTTAGATGCTATTATTTTGCAACTTTCAGAGTCCCAGACAAGCTAATTCTCATTACTACCACCACGCACGGGTTGTGTAATTACCTCCTATTGAGTCAGACCAGCGCGGTAATCCGAGGCGTGTGACATGGTTGTAAAAAAGTTATTGGGAAATCCAACAGTTGTTTTTTTGTCACAGTTCCATACCCGCTACGGGCAGTCTGTCTTGACACGCTCAGCAATGACTGAGACACGGAAGGAGAGAGTCAGCTAGCATTTACTCAACCACATCCAAAAATATCTCTAAAATAGCCCCCTAGACTTGCTAAAGGACAAGGTCCTACCAACAAACCCAAGAACCGAGACCTCAGAGACTCCTAACCCTGGCACTGAAACTCAATATTCCAACATCCCCACGTTTCAACCACATCATTTTGTTCGCCTCGCCGCTTAGTGTTGGATGAACGTGGAAATGAGCAGTGATTGGCTGAAGACGCGGACCTCGGTCGACCCTCTGTGAGGACCTCTGTGTTCCAGTGAGCTCCTCTGGTTCTGGCCTCCGTCCTTGGGGAAGTCGTTGTGAGAGTTCCGACAACGGGGGGTGGGGGCGCGATCTGTAGAAGATTTCCATTTAATGCAAGTTAATGCAACCAGACACTTGACTTAAAGTTTTTTTTAATTTTTTTAAACTAAATGAGAAGTATAGTTATAGGCAGCTTGACCGTTGAGATTCACGTTTAGCCTCCGAGAATGAGAGGATCGTTGCTTGGCGAAAAGGGTGCGGCTCCTGTTGTACTGGTTGAATTTTTTTGTCCCGTTACCGATGAGGAGTTGACGGTGGCAGCTGTGAGGTATGACCGAGGGACACGCGTGGACAGGGTAGCTGCTCTCAGACCGTTTTCGATCATTGGACTGATAACTGATAACGGACGTTTCGCTAGGCCTTTTCCGTTTTCCGCTTGCCTTTCACATTTGCATTTGATTAGTTCAGCAGGCACTGTTATCCAGGTACTGCAACACTTACGCAAATCCATGCGAAAGCGTATCGGTCTCCACAGACGTGGCATTGAAGCTTGGTTTGAAACCCCTGCAGCATCTTAACCCTTAACCGTCTGGTTAATTCAAACAAACTTCTTTTCCTTGCACGTGAAAGCCCTTCTCTCTCTTAGCCCCACTCTCTAGGTCTTGTCTTTCAATCCCCGCCGAGTTAGGCAGCTGTTTTGGCTCGGGTTACCGCGAAAGCCGTGCAGGTAACAATGGAGGAACATTCAGTGTTTAGCAGGTGGTGTCTGATGCATGGGGGAAGCTGGGGTTAGGGTGGGTCACCGGGGGGGGCTGGGGGTAGAGGTTACTGTTATGGGTCCTGAAATTATGAGCTTTCTGAAGAACATTTAAAAAAAAAAAATTAGTTTAATTGGGGTGCTGGAGAGCGTGGTTCAGGAGTAGGTGTGTCCTGCTACTGATTCTGATACATACGTTATTTAGATAAATGATTTTCCTTTGTACACATTCAGCACAGAATGGGCTAAATGTGTATAAAAACCTTTGTGTCAGCTGACGGAGCCCGGCCAGTTGGAAGAAGCGGTACCACAAACGCACCTCACCTGGGACCAAGGCTTCACTTCCTGCGATTCCCACGTGGCTTCCCCCCCGCGTGTGTCCCGTGAGCTGAGGAATGACCGGCCACTCCGACCCTCATCCCTGACCACTCCAAAGGCTTGAGCCTACAGGCCTAATCGCCCCAGAGACGCAGATCAAACCCCCGACAATCGCCTGGAGTTTAGGCCATCAGCCCCAAATCTCCTAGTCATAGGGTTATTAAAGTACATCCGTTTTGTCGCAAGGAAGAAACGGAGAAAGGACTGGCCTGTTATAACAATAAAGTAAAGATTTTAAGTCTCAGTTGAGTTTTGAGTTTAAATAGAGTTACTCGTACCTCCCCCCCCTGTCAATTAGAGAAGTTCGTTCCTGGGTTTGGTGACGGGCATCTGAGCAGTGCTTCCCGTCTCTCTAATACTTCTGACGTCTGCTCTGGAGTCATTACCAGGTCTTATGTATAGAGAGCCGGTATTTGGGAAAGCCATTACCTTTACATGTATGCTGGGTCTTAAACCGCACATAAAACTCAGATCACGTGAGCTCAAATAGTTAAATATCCGTCTCCGCGGAGGTGTGGTCCTCAGCGATGGCTTTCTCACATGCCGCATGCCCAGCCTCTCGCGGTGGGTGAAGACCGCGACGGAACTGCTTCCCGTGGAAGCTCTGACGAACCTACTGGGGGTGAAGGCCCATGTTCTTCCACAGATTTGCCGACCTTTTTTGTTACACCTTGGAAACCCTGAAGCTCAAATCCCGAGGGGAGGCTTAAATAGTCTGGTCTGGAGCGAGGTGGCGATATGCTAGTTGTTTCCCTGTACTGGAAAGTACAATTTCTAGAAACCACTCTTTCTATTTTAGCCAGTGATTTTATGTCTTGTTAAACCAATTTTGTCGCTTAAAAAAAAAGTTTACGTGAGCTGTTTGTAGGTGTGCTCAGGTGTACGTGCGTTTGAAGAGACTGTCACGTGCTTCTCGCCACGTGTGTTGCGTTTTCTTATATTCTGATCTGTATTCTGTCTTCACCAGGCCTACTTCCATCAAACCAGTACTTAACAAATAATAAATGAATGCGTTTAAAAATAATGAATACTTTAATAACTCAGAGGCTCTCCCTGCGTTCTGCGGCTTTTATGTTTGGGGCAGCTTAGAGTAGAAAAAATCTTAAGTGAATGAATCAAAATCACAAGACGTCGATTAGCGGGAAGGCTTGGCTGACCCAGAAACAAACTTTTAGAAGAAAAAAAAAACAAAACAAAGAACTTCTGTATTTCTGCTTTTTAATGATTTGGTCTGAGAATAAAGGGAACACTGGGTGACTGAAAGGTTCCCGGTAGAGTCATGGGCCCTGAACTTTGAGAAAACCGTCAAGCTCACATGAAGAAAGGAGCGCTCTGTATCTTTCGCAGCCGCCACCTGATGATGACTGCAGGGTTGTGCATCTTTCACAGACACCGCCTGATGGGTGCGGCTGGAGCGCTGTGCGTCTTTCACGGACACCACCTGATGTTGCAGGTGGAGTGTTCTGCATCTTTCACAGGGCTGAGCATTCTTCATTCAGCAAAAAAGATAGCGGGTGGCGAGAACGAGCTGCCCTGGTAACAGGGGACAGTTGAATTGTATGTATTTGCTTAGGTCATAGTGGCATAATCAGAGTGCGTCATCGGCCTTTGTGAAGCCCTGTGCAGACTGATGGGAGAGCGGAAAATGGGCTTGTCGTTTTACTCAGTTTTTTTTCCTGTGAAGGCTTGTTTTTTGTTTTGCTTTAATAATTACAGATACGTCCCATGATCGCCAAGGATCCGGAAGGCAGACAGGGGCCCTGTCTAACAGAAGAGTATGTGAATAAGGACAGGTGCTCCGACTGAACGATAGCAGGTGTTTTATGAAGGTCTCTGAGGGGGTTGTATGTATTTGTTAGTTTATACTTGTCTATGTGCGGTTATGTGTGTGTGGTGTGTGTATGTGTGTGTTTGTTCATGCGGGGGGGGCTTTGGACAGGTGAGGATTATGGCACAGGAATACGACAGGCACCAGACTGACGACACACTAATTACAGGCAGAGAGACGCAGCACCTCTCCACATTCGCCAGTCCTAGGGACCCGCCTTCCATAAAAGGCTCCGGAACCCTTTTAATCATGGCCAATTACAAGCTTAGCGCGCCAGCGCTTATTGCACTCGGGGGGGCTTGTTTGTCGCCGTCTGTGTGCCCGAACCTGTTATTTCAACATAACTACAGGAATGACCCTACTGCTGGGCTTCTGGTTGGTCGCTGTGGCTTTAAGGGAAATATTAAACCACGCTATACCTTGAAAATATGATCTAACCTCACATTAACCTACACCAGTGTTCCACTTTATTGCACAGTGTTGTTTTTGTTTTTAAATGTTCCATCAGGCTCCAGCCGAACACCGGGACCTGGATTAGGTGCGGCCGTTGTGATGGCTGGCACTGAGTCAGGGCGGAGCAGCCACAGACCAGACCAGCCCCGCCCTGCTCTCGTCCAGCATTCCCAGGGCTAACAAGCTCTAAAGATGGCTGTTTCCGGGTGGACAGTGTGTCTATTGTGCGCCTGTGGCGGTCACCGCCTCGTTTCACCTGTTCGGAGAGACGTGATCCCGTTGCTTAAGATGTGAACCGACCCTTTCCCCTCCTGGACCCGCCCCGCCCCTGCGCAGCTGTGGCGGCCCGGCCCGGCCCGGGTCCCTGCGTCACAGCTCGGTAAAGGAACGCGTCCTCGCCTCCGTTTGAAGTTCTCGGGTCCGAGCCCGGCCTTTGATTGACTGCACGTCACGGTGCTGCCAAGCAACCCATGTTCCATTCTACACCCCAAGTTTCCACAGCCCGTGCGGTCTTAAGGGTGCTCCTCTTCAGCCAGGGTTGGCGTTAGGGTTAGGGTTGTCGCTGGCTTTGGCGTGGCTCTCACACAAAGGCCTCTCTGATGTCGGCACACCTCGTCTCCGGCTTGCCGTCCCTCCGAGGGCAAAGAAGGTGGCCTTATTAAGGACGGTGAGTTATGCCCGGGAGTGGATTAAAACGGGCGAGGGCCGCCGTCCTGGCCCGCGGGGGGTGGGGGGGTGGGGAAGGGTGACCTGCGCGCTGCGGAGAGCGCCGCGCCCCGCCGTCTCTTTCCCCGCCTCATTTCGCCTCTCCTTCCGCACTTTTATGGCAGAAGTTATAAGGCTCCGGCGGTTTTAAAACTGCGGGTCACCTCAGGTTTCAAAGTGTACACAGAGTTCTACATTTGTTACCCTGTTTGATAGTTAATGGACCACTCTGTAGTTTCTCCACTGGTTTGACCTTTTTATTTTAAAGAAACATTAAAACACTTTATTGCCGGTTACTTGTCTTCCAACCTTTACATTCAGTATTAGTATTAGCAGCAGTAGTGGAAGTATTCTGACCTTTCCAAGAGACATTTCCTCAGTGATGCCAGAATGACACCACGACCTCCTGCACTCCTGCTTTGGAAATGAATGAACCAGGATAGCAGGAAGCTTTAGTCGGAGGAGCAACTCTGTGTCAGTGGTGCGGGCGCCTCTTTCTGTGTCAGAGGTGCGGATAGGTTGTTGTCAGACGAGAGCCTCTATGACTGAGAGGCGCTCTGTCTGAGGAGTGACTCTGAGTGAGTCTGTGTCGTTAGCCGTGGACGCTGTTTCAGGGACCACAGTGGAGTCTGTGAAGCTCTCTTCTCACGCGTACGGCTGTAATTCTCTAATGCTCAGCTGAACTGCCAGGCCCAGTCAATTACCGTTCGAAACAAAATTCATGCCTGTGTGGCACCAAAGTTCCTTAGGTACCAAATGACTAGTCACAAAGTTGAAAGAGTTGGGGTAAAAGATTCTTTTAGTGTGTGTAAAGATTATTCGTTGCATAACCGCTAAGGCACGACAACTAAAATGCAAGCGAAGAAACATTTTGCGTTTTGCGGTCTGCATTTTCACTTCCTCGGCGATATTGAGCAGCGTTTACTCGAATGCCCCGACACGGATCTCTGTTGCGCGGGGGAAAGGTTCCCCAAGGCCTGCGTCGCTTCTCTGTTTCGGATCGGCTCTCTGAACATTTGAACCCGAAAGCTCCATCCCCGCGGCTGTTCACCAGTAAGGGGGTGGTGGGGGGGGGGGCTTATCTAGCCGCAAGTCCTGCCCTACAGGAGACAGACACACACACGCCGAGACACGTGCCGCTTGACGCCTGTGAAGGCTATTGGGCAGGTGTTGGTTTTGGCCGGCTCGGGGGTGCCCGGGGGGGGGGGCACAAGGTTTCGGAGGTGTCGGCAGCAGGCTCGCTCGTGTCCCTGGATGGTTTGCACAGCTGCTGGATCTCTCCCCGTGTGTAAAATACCAGCACCGCCCGTGAACCTCCATCCAAAACACATAGATGAAGAAAGTGTTTTCAGCAGCTCACTGCCCGCTAGGCAGCCTTGAGCAAACACAGTTCAAGGGCCGAGCCCCACTCTTATGTTTTTCATTTCATTCGCCTCATATGAACGTTATTTATGTGAAAAAGAAATCTGAGTCTGGGGATTATTTTTTTTCCCCCTCCGTTTAGCCCGAGGTGGATTCAAGCGACTCTCATGTGTAAAGGTTGTTGTGGACGTGTGACTTACTGTTAATCCCCTTGAACAAAATGTATCTTCTATTAGATCTTCGCCAGATTACATTTTCAGATGAGACTGAATCACCCCTAATGCAATAATCTCAGTGAAATATCTCTGGAATTTCCAAACGGTTGGGTGTTTGGGAAAATTCGATTGCTATGATTAGCGGGGCCCTGGGCAGTTTTTGACTTTTGGCTGTAATTTCCTTTCAGTGCCGGCTGTGCGAGGAGTATAGCCTTGAACAGCTTCCCTTTTGTTTCGGTGTGTTTGCTGGCAGCGTCCAGATGGAAGGGGAGTGGGACCTGCCCAATTGAAAGACCACCTGTCTGCCTGTGTGTGCTGAACGCTACCGGCCCCCTTGATGGATGGGCAGACGGGGACCCACAGGGGCGGGCCTTCGCTGCCTCCGTTTCAGGTCTTCCACTCCCAGGATTGGTTCCTACGCAGCGCCTTACAGTGCCGCCCACTGGGGCCAGAGAATAATTTTCCATTCCCCCCCCCCCCCCCCGATTTGGCTCTGGTGCTTACTGGTGTTTTGATGGCCTTTGCTGCGCTTTGTAAAAATGCTCTATAACAAATAATGTTGGAGTGATTGATTCATTGGCCCTTTGGCTGAATTAATATCCTCTCGAGTCTGTCTTAAAAGGCAGTCCTTTCTTGGATTACCCTGAGCTCTGTCACGTACTGAAACATGCACTCTACTAGATTTCCTTATGGGTTTTCTTTCGTGCGTGAATAGTCATGGCTGCTCGTCGTTTCTCTCCTTGAAGTTGTTACGTTTATTGTAAATATATATTATGTAAGTCAGAGCCTGTCCGAGGTCCTCTCGGTGCGCCGGGCTCCAGTCTAATTAGATTACAGGTGTTTACAGGCTGTTGTAAATGCTGTGGAGGGGGAGGTCTGCTTTTCGTTGGTCCGTCCCATGGACGGTTCCCTTCTGCCGCGTTGCCCCTGGCCTCTGCGTTTCGCCGCAGCATGCAGACCGTCTCGGGGGGAGAGGTGCAATGTGAGGCAGTGGCTTCGCGTGGGACCCCGGAGCTCCGGCGCGTTCGAGGCGCTCAGCCGGGTGACCGCTGGGATTAGAACGTGCCAGCGTGGCGTCGAGCGCTCCTGAACACAATCAGGGTTGTTAACCAGGCTCTAACGTGCCAGTCATTTATTTGTTTTTGTTCTTTGATTGTTTAGAGGGCGGCTGGTGCCTCACAGCGCCAGAGTTCACGTCCGTCTGTGATCCCTGTCTGTGTCGAGTTTGGTCGTCCCTGTGTTTGTGTTCAGGGTTCCTCCCACAGTCCAAAGACTGGCAGGTTAGGTGGACGGAGGACTTCAGAATGACCTTTGTTTGAGTGCTTGTCTGGGTGTCAACCTGGCTCCGGCCTTGCGGCAGACTGGCCTACCGCCCTGGGTGTTCCCAACTCCACGCCCTATGCCAGCTCGCCACCACCCTGAATTGGATAAGCGCTTTCAGAAGCTGGATGGATGGACGGGCGTTTGTTTGGATCACGATGTTCCCGTTCAAATGAAATACTTCAGCTGCGCCCTGGAGGAGTGATTCACCCTCAACACCCATCTGCGTGGGATCATCAAAGTGTGCGCAGGGTGGAGGTTTGCGTGTCATTGCCGTTTCCTTGACCACCGCTAGTGTCCAGGCTGTCTAACATCTGCCCCAGAGGGCCCGGTAGTGGGCTGAGGGGTCCAGAACAGAATGGGCTAGCTGTATCCGGGCTCCTTACCCTGTTCACGGGCCTTTTTCCAGCAACGACACAGGCCATGGACGTCTCCTCCGTGGAATGGCAGACTGGCGCACCCCGAACCCTATGCTGCCCACAGGGAATGACCACTTTGGGTTCAACCACAATTTTATTTATTTATTTATTT
>JAOVYW010023023.1:0-32306 GCA_025775045.1 Hiodon tergisus | reverse complement strand
AAACCCCCCCCCCCCCCCCCCGAACATTACTTATGGCCATGCTGGTGTACTTTTGATTCCGTTCTGCTTCTATCCATGGCTCTGACAGATAATTACCTTTAAATTTTTGAATTATGCATGATTCCAGGACATGCTTTATACGTGGAAGATTCTGCCAATTATATAATAATTTGATTAATAGGCCAATGAACGCAATGTACTAATGAAATCATGTAGATGCAGCTACAGGTCCAGTCACTATGTTTTAGACCTTTGGAAATCCTCTCTGGATTGTCCAATTGATGCTTTGAATGAAAGCTTTTGTGTTAATGCAAGCCAAGACTGCAGAAATACCAGAACAATGTCTACAGTGAAGTGTTTTTGCTATACTCATATTATAAAGAAAATACTGCAATTTAAAAACTAATCCTTCTTCTGAAAAATGGGCAGAATCTCAGGCTTTATAGATACAGTGAGTACGGTGAAAGGAGCAATCTTCTCTGAAGGGAGAGTTTTAGTGTGCTCTAAACTCTTACTCTTAAATAAACACAATAGCTTGCAGTTTCTGTAACCAATTTGAAGGAGAGGAAGGGGGACATCTGGAATATATTCCCCCAGCTGGAGGGGAAGTGACCCAGTCTTTGTAGGAAACCTGTCATAGCATCTCTGCATCCTCTGCCAATAAGCCACTTACTTTTTCTAGTCTTACAATGAGCCCCTCTTCATTCAAATGTGTTTCTGTGCACTTTACCACAACAAGATATTAGGTAAAGTTCCAGCCCATTGTGGCAAGATGAAGTGACCTAGGTGGATTAATTCTACATCTTGTCTAAGTTTGTGATTTCGTAAAAGGGGAAGGACACATGTTTTTCTTGATTAAAATTTATATTTGGTTACTATAATTATATTTAGTTACAATAAAATTGTTATTTAGGGCTATAACTCTTGGTCAATTAATTTAGACAAGAACAGAAAAAAAATACGATTAATTCTTCTTCTTCTTCTTCTTTGTTATGATGTGAAACAGAATTCTACTAAAACACAAGTAAATATCTGTATGTGTGTTTGCCTGCTAATAGCCTCAATTATATATCAATTTTTTAAATTGCATATGCATTAGAGCAGAATTTGACAATCATCTTTTACTAAATTCTTGGATTTGCCATAAGCCAATGGCTTTATAAGTACCAACAAGACACTGTTTAGTCCTTTTGCATGGAAGTTTTGCAAGCAAAAAAAATAAAATAAATATACCTCCACTGTTTGCCAAGTCTTGTGCATTGTGGGTGAGAAGCAGCCAGTGGAAGCAACCATCCTGCATTTCTGGTGGCTGACACTCAGCACTTTTTCTAATTACACAGGAGGCAACTCAATGATTTTCTCCTCCACAACTCACTTATCCTTAATCCGCCTATCATGGGCCTCTGTGGCTCATGAGATGAAAGAGAGTTTAGTGAACAAATAGGGACATTTCTTCTGAATGGTCTCACACACAGACAGCACAGCAACATTGCGCCCAAGCACCTGGTGTCATAGGTCTCTATTTGAAGGAAGCACTTTCCCAGAAGGCTAAAGTGTAATTTTTTTGTCACCTTGTGCATTTATAAACACGTAAAAGCTCTGACTTTGGTGTATTATTTACTATACAACACAGATCGTGGTAACATATGTAGCAATTGTGTGAAAAATAAAAATGAATTTTTTTTTGCCACAATCTCCAAAACAGTCACGTTATATACATATTCACAAGAAAGCTGATTCAAGATTAGGGAAATATATATTTCTGGTGAAAATTCCAAATGTGTTTATTCATGATATCATTGTATGACGAGAAGAAAAATGATTTAAACATTAAGATTAAATATGATGAAATGATTACCTGGCTGTGAGAGCTGTAGACCAAGTTACGCCGGGCATAACTCACTTGCCTGTCTTCTCCCCGCAGGTTCTTTGTGAACTTCCCCTCGGCCAAGCAGTACTTTGTTCAATTCCAGCACATGGAGGACCCCAAGGAGATGGAGCAATGCGCGCAGCTTCGGAAGCACGCCATGCGGATCATGAATGCCATCAACTCCATGGTGGAGAGCCTCAGTGACGCAGACAAGGTCTCCTCAATCCTGGACCGGATGGGCAAGACCCATGCCCTCCGGCACAAAGTCGAACCCACGTACTTCAAGGTGAGGAGGATTCCACAGTGCAGCTTGACAAAGCTGCTCGGGCCAAAGTGTAATGCGTTCACAGTACCCATTGAAAATACAGGCAGGGTGTTCTGATTTTTAAAATTTAGACGCGGTGCGGCTTCTAGAGCGGCACTTTGCATGATAAATATCATATATGTGGCACATACAGGCTTGTTGAATTCACTCTCCCTGCTTACACATCCTCTCAGCTCGTCAGTGGTGTGATTCTGGAAGTCCTGGCTGAGGGCTACCCCGACTCTTTTACACCAGAGGCGCAGCAGGCTTGGACCAAGCTCTTGGGTTTTATTTACTCGCACCTCACGCGGGTCTACAAGGAGGTGGGTTGGGTCCAGGTGTCCAGCTCGGTCATGTGAACAATGCTCGTTACGTGTGAATATAAAACACCTTATGGTTTATAAAGAACATTTACTAGATGCAGAGCAGTGCATGTGAGAACCAAAGAAATCCAATGGTGGGAAAAAATAATTTTTTAAGTAATATTAAATAATCCTGGGGGAAAACAGCTGTGTTACTTAGCATTTGTTATGCATTTGTATTCAAAAATAAATTGATATAACTGTTAATAAAGCTACAGCTTTACCTGCATGTGGTGTCTAGATCTGTTTAAATGGTGCTGACTTGGGCTACTGTAGGCCACCCAGTGGGAAACCGTTTTCGATGTTGAAAAGGTTATTAAATTCAATGTGAGAAAGCCAAATAGTATGTGAATTCACAGTCACAATGTTGTCTGGTGTTCTGACTGGATTCCCATTCCTGCTCTCCAGAGAAAGTCTTCTGCACTCATTGTTTAGTGGCATGGAACTGCTTTCACTGGCTGTCCCATTTCCTCCCAGTGCTGTGCCAGAAGTAGCCACCAGTAGGTGGTTTATGATTACAGATGATTTAATGAAACAGATGACAGAGCTGGTAGTGCCTCTCTCCCCGTTGTCTATAAGGCATTAACTCAAAGAGGTTCCAGATGAACACAGCCTGTCATCCCAGAAACACACCGTACATATCTCCTCTGCAAAATACATACAAATATACAGCCATATGCACACTGAGAATGTGTCATTTGTTCATAAGACATTTATGGGATTTGTGAGATGCTGAAGTCTGCCGCCAGTATCTGAAAGAGCCCAGATTTTTAATCAATTTTCTAAAATATTAACTTCTGTTAAAGGTGCCTGTTTTTCGCATTAAGCTCTTTGTATTCGATCTGTTTCCGGCAGCCTTCATGGTTCCCATTTAAAGGAGGTGGGAAGTCAATGGTGGACTCCTCAGAATAACCATTTCTCAGCTGCTGCAGCGAGAGGTCCGCACCTACAGAATTATTTTGTGCTTTGCTGGATTTATCCACACGACACAAACACAATCATCACCTCTTTTGAGTTGTTTCTGGAGAAGCGAAAATAGAAAAAAGAATAAACCCATGTAGAGTTTAAGAAAATGCACAGGGAAAAAGTAGGAATCGTAGCTTACAATATTGCCACAAACCATTGATGATAAATGGCATTGACCACAGATTACTCCATATATCTGATGGGCTCCACACGTGGTGGACAGCAGGGTGACACCAGCATCTGCTTCTCTGGTGTTGTTCCGTGAAGCTGCAGTCCTGTCCAATAACTTTGATATGACTTCATGCTCAAATATCCGTTATTAACTATCATAAACATTAACACATTATCTTAAACATATTTTCATCAGCATAAAACCCCTGATCCATAATCCATCGTCATTGCTGCTTTTGCACTAGGGATAAATTAACAGTTGCACAAGAATAAAATATAACCACAAAAGCTTGCCTTGTCTTTGATAACAGGTGCAACTACTCTGTATAAATAATAATAACAATAACGTAGGGGTGGCACGGTGCCACCACATGGGTGGCAAATACCCCCCACAACATAACAGAGCCTTCGGACCCCACAGTAGATTTTCCAAAATTTTTCAGGAGTGACATGGTGGTGCGGTGTTTAGTGCTGCTGTCTCACAGGCCCAGGGGTCCTGGGTTCAAGGCCTGGCTCGGGGTGCCAGTCTGTGTAGAGTTTGCAAGTTCTCCCTGTGTCTGTGTGGGTTTCCTCCAGGTCCTCTGGTTTCCTCCCACCATCCAAAGACGTGTGTGTGTGGCCCAGCGATGGTCTGGTGTCCTGTTCTGGGTATATCCCTGCCTTGCGCCCTATGCCTGCTGGGATCGGCTGTGTCCCCCACAACCCTGACCAGGATAAGTGATTTTGAAGATGGATGGAATAATAATGTAGCAGTCCCCTAAAGCCTTGCTAAGATTCCTGGGCCTTCTACTGATGTGGTAATTTCACTACTTTTGGCATGGAAGACAGAACCAGCAACAGTTTCACACTTGCCCAATGAAAAACAGTGTGTACAGTATGTACTGTAATGTGAATGAAAGTAGTCTTTGTAAATATAGCTCTCTTGAAATGATATAATGAAATATAATAATTGATTATATATAATATTATATATATAATAATGATGTGTAAGGTGTTGGCCCACCACGAGCTGCCTTGGCATAGTCTTCATTCCTCCATGTTTTGATGATGGTAATGAGGAGTGCTCTCTAAAATCGAACATTGATGTTCAATTGGGTTGAGATCTGGTGACTGCAAAGGCCACAGCATATGATTCACATAATTTTCACACTCATCAAACCATTCATTTACCCCTCGTGCCCTGAGGATGGTGGTATTGTCACCCTGGAAGAGACTTCTCTCGTCAGGATAGAAATATTTTATCATGAGATAAAGGTAATCACTCAAAATAGCTTTGTTGTGATTTTCAGTGAAAAATCCCTAAGGGGACAAGTGGACCCAAACCATGCCTGGCAATTACCCCCCATAGCATAACAGAGCCTTCGGACCCTACTGTTCCCCATTTTCCAAAATGTTTCACCCGTCTGTATATATCACAAGAAATTATTTTAAAAGGGCATCATTCATTAAAAAAAATAGTTTTAATTAGTGAAGACATAAATAATGTTCATATGCTTTTTGAACGTATTTTTTAACTTCCTGGATACAAGGTTTTCATTAGGAGAGATATGAATTGGTTGCTTCACGTTAAGAAGCTCAGTAAATGGGAGTGTTGTGTGTACTTGGTTTACAACAAATGCATGGCTTATTTGACAGGTTTAGAGTTAAATTGGAGGATATTTGCAAAACAAAAATGGTAACACACCATGCCCTGGCTTATGCTAACCACTCTTCCTTGCCTAGTCTGAAGTATATTGACTCTGATGTGTACTAATCCCAAGGCTAATCTACCTGAATGTGCTGTACGATACTCCGAGTGGCTGGGATCACTTCACTTGGACGGCTCAACTCTAACTGGTAGTCATGACCTGTGCTTACTGATCCTGTTGCCGACTGCCAGGATACATGGGTTTGGATCATGTGCACCACTATCATGATCCTCAGTACTCTGGCCATCTTCCTGCGTAGAAGGTTCTCCAACAAAGTCAAACCGTAAGTGGCATGCTGCTCTGCTTTTGTTTCTGCAGATACTTGTCAAAGGGCCAGACCCTTTTTTTTATTGTTTTACCTAAAGCCTGTATAGGTCTAGAGATTTGGGGAAATTTGAAATTTGCTACCTTATAAGATATTCATTTGTAAGCTTTTTGTTCTGCCTAAATTTCAAAATATGTATGTACATTATGAGCCAGAGTTTATTAAATATTCAAAGAGGATGGCCTCATATCTGGGGAAATTACTTAACCCTGGGCAAAATTACTCAGTATGAAAAGATGAGAACGTTCTTTTTGTCAGGAGAAGTAAATTAATCGAATCAGTCATAATACATGGAAATATATTCATAGACATTTGTAGGAATGATACTTCAGGCACAACAGGGTGCCTTGGAGCACCAGCTGTTTCCATTTGAAGTAAATTCCTGCAATGTGTGTATACATTTTAGTCTAACATTTGTATAATTGTTTGAGAATATGGATCAAACCTAGTTTTTCCCCCGATACAAATGATACATTTTGTCATCTCAAGCTGATTGTGGAAAAGCATGCCTCTATCACACAAATGATTAGCTCATGAAATTGAGTGAAACAAATTGAGTTTCAGCAAAATCAGCAAGACCCCATAAAAATAAGAAGCACATTTTTAAAATAGACTTTTTAAATTGACGGGATAACCTCTCTCGCTCTCTCTCTCTCTCTCTCTCTCTCTCTCTCTCTCTCTCTCTCTCTCTCTCTCTCTCTCTCTCTCTCTCTCTCTCTCGCTCTCTCTCTCTCGCTCTCTCTCTCTCTCTATCAATGTACGGGGAATGCCAGCTTGTCAATGTTCTCAGCATCATTAAACTCCTGTGCCAAGTTGTTCTTCTATCAGTTTTTTGAGAAGAAAAAAAACTGTGTGTAATACAGCAGAATAGCTCTCTGTCCTTCAGACACTTTGACTCCGAGAATGATTATCCTCAGGCAATCATATCCTTACCTAAGCTTCTTATCATGCATATCTGCCAAAGGATGTCGTCTCTTTGCTCTGTACATTTTGTCTGTTCACTACAGCTGGAAGATCCCAGCTCACTGGAGAAGGAGAAGCTTAAACGTAGGACGCTCTAGCCCACAGATTTTGGCTTGCAGGTGGTATACAAAGCAGATTGTATAGCTGGCCTTTGACTGCTTTATGTGAGAAACCTCAGAATCCTAACGCGCAAAATATAAATAGAAGGCTTACACAAATAGGGCACTGCTATCTCTGGATTACTGTTCATTACCAGTTCGTGAGAATTGTTCAAACCTGTTGAGAATCTACTGGTATATAACACCATATTTACTCTTCATATATATGTGTAGAAAATAGACTCCAGGTCAAAAGCAGATTTTAAAAAACCGACATAAATGGGTCGGAGGACAGCTCGGCTCTGTGACATGAGACAGAATACAACTCACAACCACAACATAAATTAGACGTTTCTTATCAGCAGAGAAATAACAAAATAATCACGAATTGAGTGGAAAAAATGAGAAATCAGGACAACTTTCAAAAGACTCTGAAACCAATTGCTTCGATTAACAAATCTCTTGGCTTGTCGCAGCTATCCAGGGTTGCTGAGAAACCTTGGAGTATCTGTTTTTCAGTATCATCCAAATGTTAAATCCCCATTTCAAGTGAATATACAGTAGGATTAACAACACCCACCCAGTTTGTCCTTTAGTTGCACTTGATACATTGCAGACTATACATTTAAATAGAAGATATGTTAAAAAAACATTTTAAGTTTCCCCCAAGGCAGGTTTTAATGCTAGTGAGAAGCAGGCTCATCCACATAAAAGAACACTGCACGCAGGAATTTTTAATCTGTAAATTACAGTGGAAAAATGGTATAATTGAGTCCAGGTTGTCTTCTCAGTCATGCCCCATCTGCCATTCCAAACACATAAACGGAAAAAAGTGCCACCTAGCCATGTCACAACCCTGTACCAGTGACATGGGACAAATGTGAGTTCGACAGAGTTTTAGCTGCATTGTATCTCATTGGCTGATGGTAGTAATAGTGGCTAATCCCTTGAGGAACACAAGGGATAATGCTCTTACTGCAGTTGTCTCAAAGTTTCACCCCCTGGAGAGACTCTCCACCAGGCTTCCGCTGCTAACAAGTTGTAACACAGTCTTCCCTCCGCACCCACCACCAGATACCCTGAGGATGGCAGTGGGAAAGAGTTGGCGTACGTGCAAAGGGATGCAGTGCCAACCCAGGAATGAGGGTCCTGAATCCTAACACCACCAAAAGGTACAGGACAACCCTAGTCACCCCTGCACATCCTCCCAGCAATTTCAATTAGCCTCCCATGATAGCAGTCATTTATAGCTCTACGGTCATCTATTACTAAAGCAACCGTCTCAAGCTTTGCTTTATCCATTGAGTACATCCTCTCCCAACAACATGGTTCACCATAAGTGATTAAGAGGTACCATCAGAGGATGAGGTCTGCACAATTTATTTTTACAATAAATTTTGCTCAGGGAAAATGCAAAATACTATTTTTAAGTTAAAAAAAGCGGCATAGCATTGATTCCTATCCTTTTTCCTTCTGTCTGCCTGGTCTTTTCTTGTGGATGTTGGCTTTAGATACAGGATGTGTCTGGGTCGATCTTTTCAAAGATTCAGTTGAGTGTAATCACTTGAAGGTTAACTTGTTTGCCTTTTTTTAAAGCTATATCCTCTGTTGAAGAGTCATTTTCCTGCCAAGGCAATGGCAAAGAAAGCTTGCCTGTTCCAACGCCAAAAGATGCTCCTTCCTGTTGTCTGGTACCAACGTTCCAGCTGTTCTAATTTGATGATACAAGAAGGATAAAACCGGACGACCAGGTCTCCTTTCCATGCCGGAGCCTGAAGACACCCAAATATCAGTGCAACATCAGTGGAAGACACTGCAACGCTACTAAAAACACCATCCTTTTCCATCAAAAACACCATCCATCTCCATCAAAAACACCAGCCAGGACATCTCCTCTTGATTGTATGCTTTTTTTTATATTTTGCTGGTACCACCAGAATTCAATGTCACACTCACATAGTGGATGCAGGAAAGCATTCACTGCCTCAAAAAACATCTTTTGTTTAGCCCATCTAGACTTTCCCTTCTTCAGCTTCTGAGGGCTATTTTACTGGTGCTGAACATCATTATGAATAAGGAAGACACACTAGAAGCAAAAGCTAAATAAGAGGTCTCTGTAAAGTTTCCATTATGTAAGTTTTCAGACTCATTTTCATTATAGCGGTGTATGTAAGGGTAAACTATTTGATTAAGTGCTAAAAAGAAAGAGGTGTTTTACAGAAAAACACAAAACTAATGTGTTCCCATGTCAAAGCACATTATCTACAGTTGTTAGAAACAACGATATGCAAAATTTGTGAGTTGATATCAAAATAGCCACTGAAATGAAAGGACTGAAATTGAGACAGAAATATTTACTGAAGTGTGTTGTACGAGCCAGAACATAAAATGTAGAACAAAGCTTTTTTTGTTGTTTGTTTTCTTTTAGAGAACACAGCGCAGAGGAAGTGGTCGTGTAGCATCCCCTTATCTGAAATTTGAAACAGTAATGGTCCTTGGCCTGTGCAACCCCGTGTGATAAAGCCACAATTCCCTGACTAGAAACTGTAACAGAAGTATTATTCATGTTGATAAGATCTAGAGTTGGATCATTTCTATAGTGCAAGGATGCTAAGATAAAGGGTTATCTGTTACATACAGTAATGCCAGTTTGGAGCTGGAATCTTGTTTGATTTGGTCCAACTCCGTCCCCACTGAAAAACAGGTTTAACTTTATAATGTCAACAACCTGTCATTTCAACATTTTCGAAGCATTGCAGTTTACTAAAAGAAATTAAAATAATTTAAATAAATTCAACACTTAAACCACAAAGATATTAATGGGGAAAACAACAAACAAAGGTGTGCAAACCTTTCTGTAACGGTCATTTGGTGTTTAGTGTTAGGAAAGTGTTTTTTTTTTCTCTTTTAAGGATACAGATTAATTTTTCTCTTAAATAGATGAATGCACACTGACCAGTCAGATATGTAAGTAAACTTAATCATTGTGAGAATTTTTTTTAATTAATTGCTAGTTTTTTACATGTTTTAGAGAATAAGCAGGGAGTTTCATAAATTCACCATCCAGATATTCTTACAACAGCACATGATATGTGTTCAATGATGTTCACCCCTAATTAAATAAACGATTGATTTCCTTTTAGCCTCGGCTGCTCTTGGGTGTCTTATTTTTGAGAATTTATGAAAATTGTTGAATAATATCATATCAAGACTATAAGTAAATTCAAATAAAGTTTACAGCACAGCAAAGATTATTGAGCTGGTATTGTTAAATTCTTTGTTCCCGGGATCAATAATTATTTAAAAAATCACATTAAAAAGTATGCACTCTTTTTGTTTCCATAGCTGAATTTTTCATTATCACAAATGCCTGTTTGGGATTCATATATTTAGTAGATCCAATTATTAAAAAATGTATTTCTCTCATGGAAAAGAATACTAATCATATATTTTGTAAGTAAAACAACCACTGAAGGTGTGTGGACTGCCACGCAAAATCGTATGAAAAATTCATATAAATAAATGATATGACCAACCTGAAACGGACTGTCCTGGGTACTGATGCAATTAAAATTGTGTAAAACATTTGTAAAATGCACAACAGAATTTAATTGTTTAAATGAATTGTCAATCTGTCCACTAATATAGAAGTCCAAGATCAAATGATTTTGAAATAATGCCTGTAGGACTGTCCTGAACAACTGATTCACATGTTTCAGTTGTTAACAATTGATACAGATCGATGCTGTGCTACACTGTATTCCACAGCTCCAGCTAATAAATTCATTGCGTATTCCTTCTGCCGCTGGCCACAGATCGCATAAAATTCCTACTGTAGTCTCAATGCCGGGGCAAGGTTTCCTGTGACATGACAAACTGGCAGGGCAAGGGATGAGTTAGTCTCACATTGCCCGGTTACTGAAGGCCAGAGGCACTACTCAGAGCTCACCTGACTTTGAAGAGATTAGAACGTGATGAATTCAGTGTCAGCACTAATCCACAAACGTGAGCTGGTAATCAAGGGTTTGCTGACAAAGCAGCCTCATACTGCATGGCCAATTGTTCTGACATCCTGTGGAAATTAAAGTGTGATATTGAACGGGGCACATTCCCAAATAGCCAGACAGTTATCTCCCCTGTAACGCCTAGGAGAGAAACAGATCAACAAGAAGGAAATGCAGCGTTAACTGATAACATTCTGATAAGGTTCTGCCTCATATTTATTCAATTTATGCATCACATCCAAAACCAAAATGATAAAAGTACCTGTCAGACTGTGAGAGATTGTATAATTGTACATAATTACCATCCAGATGGTTTTAAGTTTTTACTCTAAAATGTTCTTATTGAGGCAATATTGCAAAGGAAATCAAACAATTATTATTTCTCCACTACAACAAAATGGTTCATAATGAGAATAATGAATCACCTGGCACTGCATCTAAATACTTAATTTACAAGCTGAAGTTTTTCAACTTTTCAACATCTAAGACTATATTTACATAATGTTCCCTGCAGGTTTTGAGTTCGTAATTTGATAAGAACTAATGGCATCCTCAATGCTTTTGAAATACAATTTAGTTGCTTAGGATATGCTTTTTACCCAGAGCAACTTACAATTTTTACATTCATCCACAACTGGATGTATACTGAAGCAAAGCAGGATAAGTACTTTGCTCAAGGATACAAAAGCTGGGGTGGGACCTGAACCAGTAACCATTCAATTACAAACCTGTCGCCTAACCACTCGTGGTAGAGCTGCCACCAGCAAATTCTCATCCATCACGCAATAACATCAGGGAGGCGTTTGATTGGTCCCAACTTCATTTTTCAGCAGAATAATGACCCCAAACCCACAGCTAAGGTCAAAAAAGAACTATCTTCAGCGAAAAGAAGAACTAGGAGTTCTGCAATAGATGGTTTTGTCCTTATCATCATCGAGGCTGTCCAGGATTACCTGGACAGACAGAAGCAAGCGAGGCAGCCAAAGTCTTTAGAAGAACTATGGAGAGTTCTCCAAGATGCTCGGAACAATCTACCAACCCAATTTCTTATAAAACTGCTCGACACGGTACCTAAGAGAATTGATGACATTTTATAGGCAAAAGGGCAGTCACATCAAATATATATTTTTTGGGAGTTTTTTGTTTGTTTGTTTTGTACTGTTACTGCCCTTTATATTATAATTTCATTATTTTGAAAATTTACCGATGTTCCCAAGGCTTAAGCACAATACTGTATGAATAAGAAAAATTTGATGGGTATAACCCTTGACGCAATAAGAGAATAGCTGAGATGGTTGAAGATACTGTGGCCATACTAATTTCCTTACTGTTTTTTTAGCTAGTGCCATTATAAGATCATTTCTGTCATGCCCACTCCTGGTATTTCCCCAGTTTTAGCATGAATTTATTCAAAGCAGCATGAGACACTCATTTATTGGTTACAGTAAGTGTCCTGAAAAAGATTTGTACTTCACATGGCCTCACAAGCATAAAACTCTTATGCCCTAAATCCTTACGTCCGTTTCTTATTGTATTTTCTAATATTTTCTAAATTCTAAATTCTAAATTTGTAGCATAGTTAACAGTTAATATTTATGTTAAACTCATGCCAATGCACAGTCATTCCAGGATGTCAGCGGCATGTTGGAAGTAAATATAGGGTGTAGACATAGATAAAGAGCACTAAAAAGGGTTTGGAGAGAGCTCTGACTTCACATCTATTGGCAGGACAAATAATACTGGGCAGGGACGACATGTCACTGCCCATCCTTATTTTTGCATTAGGAATTCGTGGAAATGAGATAAGAAGGTAAGATCATCATTGTATGTATTCTAAAACATGCCCTTTATTGTGTATTTAAATCCTACACTGTAAACATGTCGTGGGAGTCACAAAATTTAATAGGATTTAATTGACTATCACAAACCTTAAGGTTAAAATGATATGTGTGTTTTTGCCTGACTGTATGGACTTGCTGTAGGTCGCTCTTCAGAAGGATATCTGCAAAATGAATACAGTGTAATTTGGATGTCTCTGCAGTTTTGTCATCACACGATTTTGTGATTTTGTTCCTATGGCAGAGCACATTATTGCTGGTTAAAAAACATGATGTTGTGCGAAAGCTCATTGAATGATATATTGAACCCCCTCAAAATTTAAAATTCATGCCGCTTCAGCTTCAAGGCCATGTTTACGACATGAAATCCAAAAGGGAACTGTGCTGTATTTCAAAGTGGCGGGGAGAAGCCCTTCCAACTTCAAGTATGTACATCTGAAAAGCCTATTCACTATTGAAGAGATGGAGAAGGAATACGGGTGATCGAGAGCTGAGATGGAACTGAATTAAACTGTTCCACTTCATTCCCCATGCTGGTAATCAATTTGTCCTCCAAAACAACACCCAGTCGCTGTAAATAAGAAAAATCTTTGCTTTATATCTAGTTCAAAAGGACATGACACTCATCTGTGAGGTTCAAGGATGTTGCACATGGGACAGAAAGAGCACAGATGCAAAATGTTACAACTATAAAATGCTTTACCCCAGCATTTAACATATCCATTGTGGGTCCTTACAAATACTTATCGAATGCTATACATTTTCCTAGTTCTTTCCAGCTGTGCATACAAAGGATGCAGGGGAAAAAAAACTAAAATAGTTAAAGACAGAAATTGATACCAACTTGCAGAAGCAAGCTGTACACCCGACTTATCAAGCTTTTCGTTCTAGCCAGCAGATACATAAAATTCCTTTTAACCAGTACTGACCTCTAGTGGTGATATTATGCAACAGTTGTGAATGTAGTTCCATCATTCGTTATTAAAATGTGTAGACCTATATGTCAGACTTCAGTTTAAAGGCAGCTTATTAAATGGTGAGGCAGTTTCCTGACCAATGTTTTGATGAATTTAAGACATTTTGAGTCTACCAAATATGTATGTGGGCTCCTACTCATCGAACATCTCATTCCAAAATCACAGCATTAATATGAATTTGGTCCCCCACTTTACTATTGGAACTTGCTTTCATTCAGCTGCAAAAGCATTAATGAGGTTGGGCACTGGTGTTGGCCGATTAGGCCTGGCTTGCAGTCAATGTTCCAATTAATCCCAAAGGTGGTTGATGAGGTCAGGGCTCTGTGATGGCCAGCGTTAAATTCATTTTTAGATTAAACATTTTCTGGCTTTGATTGGTCAATATATACATTTATTCCGAATAAACAAATTAGTCTTGAATTGAAATCAATGTAAATGAATGCAAAATTGTTATGTGATATCTATGAATAATTTATTTAATTTGCGTATGCACATTAATAGACGTACATGTACATAAAATAAATAAATAACTGGTTGCAGAGCTTTGTATGCAAAACATTTGTATATTATGCTTTTTTATTTTTCATTTTCTTTGCTCTTTTTTGCTTCTTTATATCTTTTTCGGGGGAAGCAATCTCCGTACTACAGTACCCACAATTCCTAGGTAATAAACAGGAAGTACTCACGTACATCTTTTCCCGGTTGAAAACCGCTTGGTGTGCTTGAATCAATCAGCCAAACTATGTGTTTAGGTTATTTTTTTACGGCATTTGTGTCGTTAATACAATGGCTGGTGCGAGGTCTAATTTAGTAGTCTCTTTAAAGCCTTTACAGGGCGTTAACCTGTTAACAGTGGACTTTTAGGATTGTTCTCAATCAGAGCGGTTACCAATGGTGATAAAGGGACGCTCAGTGTGATTTATTTTGATTAGCCAAGCACCTAATTACATTTAATTAAGAAATCAGGAGACATGGTAAGTGACTTAGGAACAGTACCTAGTTATCCGTGTTGTGAAAGTATTATTTAAGTAAAGATAATGTTTTTATTCATTGCCTAGTCTTCTAAACAGAAGAAAGGACTGAGGGGTGAGTATTCGGTTTTATTTCTGTCAGTATAAGTGTACACACTTAGTGTCTCATAATGAATGTAGTTAAATAAAAATAATTTTCTTTATTCCAGGTTCGATTAATGATGACCTAGGTGATCTCTTAGGGGACGATGGTACGTTGCTAGTGATTTCAGTTTGCATGAATGAAAGTTATGAGCATTGGACTTAAATAAAGTCGTGTTCCAATAACTTTAATCAAGTTTGTTTCTCGAAATTCCTTGAGCATTTTTGTTTTTTTTTGTAAACCTTTGCCAGATTACCCGGCTAAAACCCCAGCTCGTGTCTCAGGGAGAGGGGGGTCTCTGCCAACCCGCAGTGGGAAACGGTGAGTGACAAGGGCCCCAAAGTAAGATGTGTGACTGTGACAATAGTGGGCAGGGAAGGAGGAACCTTTGAAAATGTAATTTACTCAAATATTTTGAATGCAGTATGTGAAAAAATGCTGTGGACTTACCACAAAAGGCCTGCGGAAACAGTGGATTTAGTTCTGCTGAAAAGACTGTGGTTCCATGGTTGTTTACTTGCACACTGTTTTAGACAGTGTAGGTAGGTTACATTTTGTCCATGTTCAGGGGTGTCTGAAGTAGGTGAAAACATGCATCTCTGGAAACTAAGACTGCTAGTAGAGCTGTTCTCTTCAGTTTGCTGCACATTAAGGATTTGTCCATTGACCCAGGGATATTATCTGTGGAGAAACATTGTATTTTTGTTTGGCAATCAAAGCCACTTGGGAGTATTTTACAGTTTGCATATAATGTTAATTTATAGATTTGATGTAATTTTACCTAGAACATGTGCTACTATCTGGATGTGCATGTAATATCTTTACATTGGATGTAATCCATGCAATCTATTAATAAGTACTTATTTAGAGTATATAGAGTAATTTTCAATGGAAGTGTTTGGTCTGGTCTCAAACTAAACTCTCCAGCATCACAAATGGCGAGGACCCAAAAAAATTGCATACTACTCTTTCAGGTCATTGTTGGATGATGACTTCTTCAGCAAGCTGGCTGAAGAGGCGGAGAAAGAAGAGGTGGGTTGATATTGGTCATTTAGTGTGCATGGATTTAAATGTATTGACTTTATCTGCTCTGTTAACTGGGCTATTTGTTTACTCCTGCTAAAGGCCTCCGATGTCTCTGAGGCTGATCCTATGGCATTGCTGGAGAGCATGAAGGTACTGATAACTCATATTTATGTGTAACAGTTACACATTACTTTTATTATACATTATAATTTAACTTCAAGAGTTATGAGTCCCGTGGATCTATAAAAATGGATAAAAAACAAATGGACCTGATTTCTGACCATATGTCACGCCACTGCCAGCAGTAGTTTGGTAGCACACCTCTCAAGAACTGTGAGATAGATCTGCATCACCAGACAGAAGCCGCTGCTTAGAAGATTCTTCCTTTTGTAGCACCATTCTATACTGCGCTCACACCCCAATGTGAGGCATGTTGTCATGCCATATTCCTTGTGCAGGACATTGAAGACATGGACGCAGATCTGTTTGGGTCAAAGAAGAAGCCCAGCTTTGCACCCACTCAGACAGTGACTCAGCCTTCTGGGACAGGTGGACTTAATGGAAACCTCACCAAACCCAGAGGTCAGTCATAAGGGACAGACACGGGCACGTTATAGTGTTAATCACTAAAAAATGTTGGTGAGGCATGGAAACACAAATATCAGATAGATAGAAATACGGGAATGGTGGAGTTCAGCTTGTCAGAGCGGCATTTCAATTACAACATTTCTCAAGGCACATGGCTCCCTGTGTGATGCATATAGTCTGTGTGTTCATTTGTACAGCCAGCCCAGTTCTTGACGAGAAGAAGCCCAGCTCTGCCCCAGCTAACACGTCTCGCGGCTATAAGAAATTCAGCTTCACTGGTGAGTAGGTGTCTTGGATACAACCACATTCATAAGTTAGTTGCTTGTTGCCCTTCACTTCATTTATCAATTTATACTCGGCTCTTTGTTCTGGGCGTAGGGCAGTGCCATTGCCCCCATTCTACAAGTTATGTAGTTTTGATGAGCAAATTATCATCTGTTGCCCCTTCCTGCAGATAAGTGACAGTTATCGGCCACTATGGTCAATCGTCTGCCCAAAACACTTTGATCCTTCCCAATGATTGGTTCTGTGTTTTGATGGTGCAGTGGTTAAGGTGACAGACTTGAAACCGAAAGGTTGCGGTTCAAGTCCCAAGTCTGTTGTACCCTTGAGTAAGGTACTTAACCTGAATTGCTTCAGTAGAATATTCTGCTGTAAAAGTGGATGTATGTAGAAATATTACAACTAAATTGTAAATTTTGGTTCTGAATTGGCCATTCAGGCTCTCTGTACTTTGATTTGTCATACATTAATTCCTGGGTCCTTTCTTTCCCCTTTTAATCCATTGCTTCAGAACAAGATGAATTTCTTGGCCCATCTCCAGACACTAAAGGTACCAACCAGATTATGGAACCTGTAGTCAGGTCTCTCCATAGTTGCCTGAAGTAGACATTGGTTTAATGCTAAGCCTTGCTATATCTCTCATTACCACAAAACTTTCATCAGGTCAGTAGTTTTCCAGGTTAATTATCAATTCGCCATCAATCCATATCTGCATCGCTTTGAATGTTTGTCTAAATTATTTTACATATTTTAGCACATGCTGGAGTAAGGGATTCTACAAAAATCTACAGTGTGGGAATATTCTTGGCAGAATATGGATTTCTATGGTAATCTTATCTGCAGACATGGATGATCCTTTGGCTGACCTACTCGATGACACGATGAAGTCGAAGGACAGCAGGGACCCGGATATGGAGAGGAAACTCCCACCTTCGTCAGGGCCTGCAAGCACAAGGAAGGTGGAGACGTGTAGGTGTAGGCCTGCATGCTCACTTCACTGGGTCTGAGTTTGTCTCAGTTTGTCTTGCCCTATTGTAAAACTCTCTACCAGCTCTGTACTGTAGTCCCTGCTCTCTCTCTCCTCTCTCTCACAGCATCCCCTGCCCAGGCCCCTAAGAAGCGCGAAGAACTGACATTTGATGACGACGAGGATGACCTGATAGATGCACTGGGCTTTAGGGAGAGCCCCACAGGGAAGGGTGGGAAACTGCCACACAAGAGAGAGAGGTAAGGGTTATTTTCCTTCCTATTTGATTGTTATCACTTTGTTATATTTTTTCCCCTCAAAGGGGCGCAGTTAAGGTAAACTGAATCACCCAAAGCGTTAAAGCAACCTGGTCCTTGTGCAGTGAGCCCCCACAGCCAGCGCGTACCAGGCTGGACGAAATCCTAGGGCGTGGGACGTCCCCTCGTCTCCTCGAGCGCCCCCCCACTGGGGAGAAAAAGGACCCGCAGCCAGAGAAGACCCCCACTGCAAAAGGTAGACAGTGGCCCGGCAAACACAGCGGATATCAAGCTATGTGCTTTACTGCAAAGTGTATCATACTCTGAGTCATGCCGCCTAATGTAATTTTGATCACAAAAGACAAGTCTGAGGAATCCAGACTTTCTGACCCTGCATGACCTTTGTTTGTCGTTCTGGTGGATGAGAAGAGTAGAAAGTGTGATGGTTCTATCGTTTTTTTTAAATGTGCAGTTTAGCATTTGTTTTCCTGTCAGACTTCCCAGGGGAGGACGATTTCACGTTTGGCTCCTACCAGCCCAGCATGGCCTCCAGCCCGGGGGGCCGTCATTCCCGCAGGCAGTCAGTCAGGTGCGATCGCTGTCCGTTGACATGACACGCTGCTGTGCACAACAGAGCTGGAAACGGCTCAGACATGGCTTCTCCTGTTTAGATTCTCCACGGAGGATGCCGATAGCCAGTTGCCGGAGAAGAAACCCAAACCCGTCACTCCACTTACCTCCACCCCTACGCATCACAGTAAGCCTGCGGCCGACTGGCTGGGTATCAAGCAGGATGATGAGGAGGAGGAGGAGGAATGGCCCTTGCCTGCAGAAGACAGCCTGAAGCCCCTCTCATCTCCTGGACCCTCGCAGGGAAGCAAACCCCTTTCTTCAAGTGGCCGCTCTCCTTCTGGATTAAAGACCGCTGACATCGCTACCCCTCATCCTACAGCTCCCCAATCACCACCCAGAGCAGAGCCCTCGGCCAGGAAAGAGGATGATGATTGGTTAGTAGGCGCTCTGAGCCGGAAAAAAACTCAGGCTACAGGAAAGTCTGAGGAAAAAAAGGCGTCACAACAAGACTCTCAGGGGCTGGGAGATGAAGTGGACCTGGACCAGTTTCTCAGGTAAACCCGGAGACAGCTGTATCAAATTTGATTTTCTTTAGAAAGCTTGGTAACAACAACCATTTTCACACCTTTCTCTGCTTGTAGAAAACGCAAAATAAAATAAAAAAGCAAGGAAGATAGAAGTGAGACTGAGGATTGAATGATTGGTTTAAACCAGTTGTAGATGTATTTACAGTGTTAAAAATACAATATTTTCCCACAGTAAACAAAGTCCGTCTCCAGCTCCTAGAAGGAAAGTGGAGGACACACCAGTCCTCAGCAAAGAGCCCAGGTATGCAAAGAGCAAAGTGCCCACTAATTGCACATAACATTCAAAATTCAACATTCCTAAGTACAGTTTTTCTTAAAGTAATGAGAGGATCTGCTATGCAGATTCAATCTTTAGTTAAAGTCACCTGCCCCAAGCCTCAAAACATTCTGTCTGTTTTGGCAGTAATTGTTCCCTGTCGCCCTTTCGCTGTCAGTTCCCCACTGCACCGGGAGACCCTTCGCAGACAGTCCACGCCTCCCCCTCATTCGGACTCAGTAAGAGAGGACCGGTCCAAGCCTGGTATGTCATCCGACATGACATGATTAACAAGTTAAAATAACGGCATAATTGCTGGCACACTGAAATCACTCCAGCGTAGCTGTGGTTTCAGCGTTTACTGTAACCCAACGACTTGGCAGTGCTTCTATATATATATTCTAAATCTCAGAATATTGAATCTCTGACATTCCTGCATGCTTAAGCTTTGAAACAAACATAATGTGTTTCTCTCAGCCTGTACCCTCATAAGCAATTCTGTAGAACCTGTAGACCCTTGTAGTAATACGGCCACACTTCCTACTCCCTCTGAGCGAGTGCAGGACTCTTGTCATACCCCAAATAAAGGGGCCACAAGTCTTTCCATGCAAATCGGAGCAGAGAGCCAAACCAAATTACCCGCTCAGTCAGATGCTCAAGAGCTTGGATTTATCATGCAGAGTTCACCCTTGAACCCAGTGCCTATGCCATCACAACTGGAAGGCCAAACTGAGCAAGCCTCAGAGCTGGAATTCTTCCTTCCATCAGAACCATCCCTCCAACCTGAACCACCTGTCATCGATGCTTACCACACACCTGTGTGCCCGCAGTCTCGCTCCACATTCCCAAAGGCGGTCCCACTGCAGGTTCAATTTCACTCTCCACTGTACACAGGCGCAGGGGCTGCAGAGAGCTTGTTAGCGTCTGGATATTCCTCATCTGGGACATTAGCCCCGTCTCGCCACATTCCCCATCCAGACTCTCTGCCTGCGATGGTAGCCTTCCCGCAGACACACATGCTTCCACAGATGGCATTGCCATTCCCAGCTTGCCCGAAAGCACCCTCTCCCCCTCCAGCCTCTGCTGGCAGAGCTAGCATCCCAACCCAGCATTCCTTGCAGGATCAGAGAGCACCAGGATGTGCCAGTCAGGCGGAAGCCTCCCTTTCCGATCTCACTCAAGCATGGCAGTCCCTGCCTAGCAACTTGTCCACTGTGCTGCTCAACACTGCGTGGTGTAGGTACTATATAAACATATGAGGCCCTTGGCAGACTGTTGGACCTTTTCTTTGCTTTCAGTTCACCATTTTGCATTTGAAGTTGCATTTGCAACTTAAATATTCATTTTGACTGCATGCTGTTCCTGTTTTTTAATAACTGTTTTGTTTATAGCACCACAGCAAAAACAAGTGGATGAAAATACTTCTGTTGTCCAACCTCAGGTATGCAAAAGCTTCCACGTTACACATAATAGCCTACTCAGGAAACAGAGAGTGTAGTGTGTTGATAAAGAATATTTTTGATCAGTAATGATATATTTATCTTTTTAAACCAGGTGATGCTTACGGCTGAAAGTCTTCAACAGCTGTTACTACAGCAGCAGGTACTGTCCTTTACTATATCAATAAGTTTTACCCTGTAATCGTTGTTCTGGGTGTTGAAGATCCCGTTTCATTCTCTGTGCAGTTGGCGCAGTCCCAGCTGTGGGGGCTGGGAGGTGTGATGGATACAGCAGCCCTGCATCGACAGAGGAGGGAGATGGAGCAGCAGCCAGGAGAGCTGGCTTTACAGGCTCGCATTGTCCAGCTGGAAGGACAGGTACAGAGCTGAGGGACTGGCGAGGCGCTACATTTCCCTTGGATGCAGTCTTTTAAAACCTCCGTCTCCTCCCTCTTTGTTGCCAACTTACTCTTTCACTCAGTATGTGCAGGGTTCCTCTATCGCCCCTTACTCAGTGAGTGAGTCTCAGTATGGCCAGAGTTCCTCTGTCCTTCCTTGCAACGCAAGGCTCAGCGTGCTCATGGTTCCTCTGCCGCCAGGTCCGGACCCTGCAACTGGAGCGGGACCAGGTGCAAATGCTGCTGGAGAGTGTCCAGCAGAGGCATAAGCAGGACACCGAGCTGATGGAGAGCACGCACAGGTGCGAGGGGGAGGGGGCGCGGCAGCACTGCCGTTTTTGGGGATCTCTGACTCCTGTGTGTCCTTCTAGGGCCCGCGTAAAGCTGCTGGAGGAGTCCTCGGCCCAGCGGGAGGCCCGGGCTCAACAGGAGAATGAGGACCTGGCCGAGCGCCTAGCTGCTGTCACACGACAAACCGAGCAAGAGCGGGCTGATTTGCAAGTGCAGTACCAGCGGAGGCTTGCCCAGACCCAGCAAGACCGGGACCGTGAAGTGGAGCGTCTACGGGAGCTGCAGAGGTATAACTGAATTTCTGCTGTTTTTACCGAGCATGTGAGTTGTGCTGAGACTAGTGAAAACTGAAAGACGGGATATAGTTTTGGTTCAAATCAAGGACCCTATATTTTGTGTACAGCTGTAATAAACAATGTATGCTTTAAAAATGTAATTTAATAACTCCCACTCCTAGGAAGTCTATTTTGGAAATAAAAAAGGACCATGAGGAGCAGGTACAGAGGCTAAAGCGTTTGAAGGACGAGGAAATCGATGCTGTGACCAGTGCTACGTCTCAGACCAGGTGACCCGCTTGTGCCCTGTCTATTCCACACAACCCAGAGGCCCACAAACATTCCCCCAGCTCTGCTCACACTCCCACTCTCCCCTGGCCAGGTCCTTGACAGTGGTGATCGAGCAGATGGAGCAGTTCTCCCACCGGCTGGGCGACCTGTCGTCCCGCGTGGAGAGCACTCATGAGAACACGGCCCAGGGCCTGGAGCTGGGGGCGCGGCAGCGAGACGAGCAGCTCCGAGGTACCACCAGCCCCGCCCCCCAATCACCATCTATGTAATATCCCTCAGCACTGGAGTGCTGAATGCTGGTATAAGTATTGTCCAGACTTGGGGCTTCACCAGTGTATCTGTGTCCCACAGTTATGCAGGACCGTTTAAGCCAGCAACAACGGGCCATGGCTGAGGAGCGGACTAGGTTGAAGGAGGTCATTGCCAAAATGGATATGCAACTGGGCGAACAGCAGAGACAGCTGGAGAAGGTCAGAGCCTACAGCGTGCATGTGTGAAATGGAGAGAGAAGATAAGATCCTCAAGGCTCTGACCATTTCATGGGGATTTTAAATTTTATTTTAAAAACTTTTTTTGGGACTTACCAGCAGTCTTCTTGTATGTTTTATCTGCCCCAGGAGCGCTGGAGGGTGACGGCAGAGCAGGCCAAGGCGGAGTCTGCGCAGCGGAGTCTAGAGGAGGAAAGGCGAGCCCTGACTCAGCACATCTCCATGGAGAGGGAGGAGCTGGAGAGGGCCAAGGTTGGACCCCGTCGCCTGGGGGAGGGTGTGACTCCACTTTTGACCGAGGGAGGGTGCGAAGGTCCCATGTGAGTGAGTGAGTGTGGTCTCCGACAGAGCGCCCTGCTGGAGGAGCAGCAGTCTGTGATGCAGCGCTGCACGGAGGAGCGCAGGAAGCTGGCGGCCGAGTGGGCCCAGTTCCATACACAGGAGAAGCTTCGACAGGAGCGGGCGGAGCGGGAGGCCAGCCGGGCGCTGGAGAGGGACGTTCACAGAGAGGGCTCCATCTTCAGCATGGCACAGGTGTGTGTGTGTGTGTGTGTGTGTGTGTGTGTAGCTGTATTTGATTTAAAAAATAATATTGTCTGATCTAGGAGCATTAGTTGCATGATCAGGTTGAGTTGAAAAAGAACTGCAAAGGTTAAATAAACTGTTATAGCATTACCGGAAGGATTAAACTATACCCACCTTGTCTTTGGTTTGAAAGCCACAAGGCATCATTTTGTTGGCTTTTCTAAATGAAGAAATTTGTAATTATTCAACCTAAACACACACATTTAAAAACGTATTACACTGCTGGTCAAGTTTGGTTTGGAGGTTAGTTGGATTTTTTTTCTTCTTTTAGCCATGTGGGTTTTCTTTAGTTAGTGGCCAAAAATAAAAACTGTCTACGATCAGTTAACCATAACTTAACCTTTAACCCTAAGCCAAAAAAAAAAAAAAAACAATAAGTATGGCACATAAACCGACCGAGGTTTAATACTGGAAGTTGATGCTAGAGATAAGCTGTCTTTGATAGGCGTGCTCGTCTCCAAATACAACAATAAAGGACCGTTTAAGGCAGCGTGGCATCTGGCGGCTAAACCGAGCATGTCTGTGTCCCTGGCTGTGATAGGAGCAGGCGGACCTGAAGCTTAGGGCCGGGGAGCTGAGGCAGAGGGAGGAGGTGGCGGCCAAGGAGAGGGAGCTGCTGGGGAGGCAGCAGGAGGAGCTGGAGCGGGAGAAGGAGAGGCTGAGCGGGGCTGCACTGCGCCTCACCACCAGGGCCCAGGAAGTGGAGCGCTTCAGCAAGGTGACACTGACCGTACTAAGGTGTGGGCCGTACTATTAAAACAGCCACCATTCTTAGTTATGTAGCGGGGTCGCTTCTATTGTCCGCAGTAAGGGGGGTTTTTCATCATCACTTACAAATGAGTGGAGTACTTGCATTCTACAAGACCGCACTGTATTATAGGATAATAAGATATCGATCGTTATCTTTGTATGTGGAATTTTTGACATTTAACACCAGACGTAAACAAGCACCATTGTGTATTGAAAAGTACAATAAAGCTCTGTTTTAAATGGTTGCTAAACTGCGTGTTTGGCAGCTTGCGTCGGAGAAGTACGAGGAAGGGGAACGGGCCCTGCAGGAGGCCAGACAGGTGGAGGCAGAGCACCAGGCCCGGCTGCGCAGCATCCACGCCCAGATGGAGCGGCTTAGACAGCAGGAGCAGCACCTGCACCAGGTCAGTCAGCTCCTGCGCGCAGCGGACGCCACAGTGTAACACAGGGAGCCGCCCTCCGTTAACCTCCATTACCTTCATTGCGTGCTTCTCAGATAATGAATCCATTTAAATGTCATGAGGAGGTACTGTAAGGAATCCTTCTATTTAAATGGCTGACCTTGTTTTTGTAACAACACATACATGGATATTTTTAGACCGATGCATAAAAAATAGAATCCAACAGCATGCCTGGGGCTGTTTTTATTTCTGTGTGTCCGTCATTTAAAGAAAAATTGGCCAGTCCTGGCCTGTACTGTGCTGTCTGGGGGGAGGTGCCTAGGTGTCCCTTTAGCAAATGCCCAAGCCAGAGAGCTGTCGCTCAGCATCCGTCTGTAGAAGAGAGAGGGTGGTCATCTAACGGTGAAAAACAAGTCTTTTCTCCGCTTTCCCGACAGGAGCGAATATGGATAACTACGCACCGCAGGGAGGTTGAGCGCTTACGGCCTGGCATTCCCGTTGGCCCTCAGCTGTCGCCAGCCCCAGTGCTCCCAGGTGATCACACCATCATTAGCAGTGGCTAACATAAAATGTGGGCCAGGGATAGTGTATATCAAATTGTGTCTAATCTGCTTGGTTTTACATGCAATAGTTTTGTATGCAGATATTAATGAAAACATCCATGAATAAAACCATTAAACAAATGTAAACCCTTCGTACAGCTTTCTTGCATTTGCCAGCTTTGGTGATGGGCACAAGGTCTTATAAACTTCATTATTCGCAGGGGGCAAATCATGAATATATGATAACAGAAAAATAATTTTTCAGGCTGGAAACGTGTTATGGTCCTTTTGGAAATCATCTGTTGTTTACCCAGGCTTTTCCCCTCTTGTCAACAGACTTCGCTCCAGTGTTGGTGAGCACCCAAGTTGCGTCACCCATGCTGGCATCCCAGCCCCCGGCATCTCTCTCCAGCCATGGGTCCACAGAGCTGCAGGCCAAATTGGCGCTGCTCAGACACACAGCAGAGAAGGTGACAGGCCAGTTGTACCTGTACCTACTCAGGACTAGGGAACCGATTTAAAACGGGCAGAAAAGACCTGCTGTTGGCTCATTGAAGCCTGCCTGAATGTTTGGTAGCATTCTGGCTTGGATTTCATTTAAAATGTTAAACTTATGTTATGAAGTTTGTCATTGTGTCTCCTTAGGTAGCTGTTGACAGATAATCTTAGCAGACATGAGCTGACTTTTTATTATTATTATTATTATTTTATTTCACTACAAAATCAAGGATGACCTGCGTATTAAGGAAATTGAATGTTAAGATTAAAGACTAGTGATCATATTTAAAATATTTATTTAAAATAAGCAGCAGCCAAAAACCATCACAACTAACATTGTATGTGTGCATAGGTTTTGATGCAAGTGTGATAAGTTCATACGGGCGTGTATTTTCAGGGTAGTCAAAGTCTTGCCTGGAGGATGGGTCACTGAACCTGATCTGTACATTGGGCCCCAAGGAGATTGAGCTTACGGCCACTGAACTTTGCAAGATGTTAACTAACCACCAACTCTGATCTGATCTGATCTGTTTAGGACCGGGACTTCCTGCAGGATGAGCAGTTCTTTCTGGAGACACTGAAGAAAGCACCATATAATTCAGCTTTCCACACCGCCTGATGTGTTTTCTTACAATAAATGCCAAGCTCGGTTTATTCGTACTTCAAAGAAGTCGCTTGATTAGGCTCTATGGTTATGTTATAAAATTATTGACTTAAATGTAGGTTTCCCCTACAATAGTTATGGTGTACATTTGTAAACTGGTGTATAACAGTCCTTATTTTTTACAATATGTGCATTCTGTGCCTACACACATGGTTCATTTATAAATGTTATTTTTCTTTCTCATAATCAACTCTAATGATGTTTATAAATCAGACTACAATGAAACAATCTGTGTTGCTAAATGTATTCAGTTACATTTAATTTAAAATAGTTGTTTAATAGCAGTATTCCACTTGTCGCACAGGTTTAATATAACATTTTATATATGGATTTTATTATCCAGACACGGCATATCTGTCTTTATCTAAGGCAGTGGTGGGAAACTCAGATTGCAATGGGAAGTTTCTAATATATGGAGTTTTAAATAACTTAAGTACCTTAAACTACTCAAATTATTTGTTCGATTCTGAATGGCAAATAATTTATTTCAGTAAGAATTTCCTTTATTTTTCTTTCCTGCTATGTTGATATTTAGTAAGCGTAATGAGTTTCTTCTAGCACCACCACTCTTTTTATTCACGTGTGTTTTCACAAAATATGTAACTCCTAGACCAGAAATAGTATCCATCGCCGTACACGCAGTATTATACCTAAATTTGTCCCTAGGGGGAGACAGACCTACACAAACGTAACACATGTAAAACTGCTGAGTCTAACCGGCGCTACAGCAGCTGGAACAGTAGAGCCAAGGCTGCACTGTCATCCGCACGCCAGTCTGCGGATCGCATCACTTCTCCGGTCGGCATGTATCAAGAGAAAGCCGAACCTGACCCATCCCGTCTCAAAGCTATTGCTCAGATATTACTGTATGGGGAATTCACTGGTGCTGTAAACAGAAAGGTGAGGTATTCCTTGAGCCTGTCGGAGAGAACCCTTACTATTCAAAAGATCACCTCGTCACCTACTGGACGGAGCAAGGCGGTTTTTAACTTGAGAGACTGTGTTGGGTGCCGGGCTTTCAAGAGAGAGGACCACACGGACGTAGGGGCTTATTTTTCTGCTTATTTTTACCCTTTCAAAAGGAGATGGATGAGCTCCGGGGTTGCCCGTCAGAGGGTCGAACATTGTTTTCGGGTAGCGATGGTCGAAGATTCTCTCGCGAACCTAGAGGAGGCTGAGCGGTGGGCACGAGCAATTAGTGAAGGGTCTATTCGACAGCTGCCACAGCGAGATGGTGAGAAAACAGTTTCATAATTATTTTTTATTAATTTAAACATTAGCATTTTTAAAAGTATTAATGATAACTATAATAATTCTGTTTCGACAACGCACTACGCAATTATACGTAGGTTTATGAGTAAACAGCTGGTTTATCATACTTTTTGTGGAACGGATACCGTTGCAGGATTCGGTAATGTTGAGTGGACTTTAATTTAGTAATAAAGAAGCTAGAAAAGCGTTTGATGTGTATCGTAATTATGAGAGCGATAATGATTTTCCTGTTCTTGTTCTGAAAACATCTCCAAGGGCAGTGGTCGGTCAAATTCTAACCCTTTGAATTTCTTCATATTCCGTTCATATTTCATATTATTTTATCTTGGTTATACTATTTGAGCTACCTCTTATTAAAATAAACTTTAAGGAACTGTTTACGAGTAATTTTGCCTGCTAATCCCTCCACCACAGTAAAATAGAGTGGTGAAATTAAATCATGAAAGTACCTGATGAAGTGTTTTCCTGTATTTTAACTGTCAATTTTATCGACTGAATCAGCAAGTTTGTATGCGTTCCTGAGTAGTTCCACACAGAATCCACCAGCTGTGTTTTTTGTACGATGCCAGCCCATTAGTATTACCGGTTTAAATCAAAACTTGTAACTGGAGGACCTCTTTTTGGTTAGGGTTATTTTGCTTATTATTTTATTTTGAAAGCAGATTTACACTGCCTAGATGAAAGTGTTCTTACTTAATAAACGTCTGTTTATGAACTGTAATGCTTATGTGAGGATAAAATGAGAGGAGAGCAGTTGGCTATTCTTAGTATAATTTTACATGCTTAGTAATCATTGCACGTTTTTAAAAAGTATTTTCAAAATCTTATTTCTTTGTCTGATAGAATCTTAAATAATGAATAAGAAATGGAAACAACTTGAGGTAATTTGACCAGGAGGTGAGTTATAAGTTGTGACAGGCTTGTTTGTTATTCTCTCAATCAAAGGTATTCAGCAGGGAATCAGAGGATTTAACAATATGATAATGTTGTTGTTTGTTATTTGATACTAAAATCTTAAAATTATTTTTCTGTGCAAAATAAATTGAGCTTAGAAAAGTCTAAATAACTAATGATTTCCTGTTTTTCGCGTCCTACAATAGCCGGAGTTCAGCTACAATAATACACTTCTTGGCTGAAAGCATGTGGACACCCCTTCAAATTAGTGGATGCGGCTTGTTCAGCCACACCTGTTGCTGACAGGTGTATAAAATCAAGCACACAGCCATCCAATCTCCATCGACAAACATTTTAGAATTGCCTTACTTGAAGAGTTCAGTGACGTCAAAAGTTCTACCTTAATAGAGCTGCCCCGAACTGCACGTTCAGTTATTGTGAAGTGGAAACATCTAGGAGAAACAACATCTCAGCCAAATGGTAGGCCACACAAGCTTACAGAACAGGACAGCCTAGTGCTGAAGTGCGTAGCGTGTAAAAATCGTCTGTCCTCAATTGCAGCACTCAACAATTGTTCCGAGTTCCAAACTGCCTCTGGCATGAACGTCAACACAAGAACTGTTCATCAGGCCGAGCAGCCGCACACAAGCCAAAGATCACAATGCACAATTCCAAGCATCGGCTACAGTGGTGTAAAGCTTGCCGCCTTTGAACTCTGGAACAGTGGAAACGCTTACTCTGGAGAGATTAATCACACTTCGCCATCTGGCAATCCGATGGTTTGGAGGATGCCAGGAGAACCCCAATGCATAGTGCTAACTGTAAAGTTTGATGAAGGAGGATTAATGGTCTGGGGCTATTATTCATGGTTTAGGTTAGTCCCCTTAGTTCCAGTGAAGAGAAATCTTAGGGCTACAGCATACAATGACATTCTAGGCAATTATGTGCTTCCAACATAATGGCAAATGTGGCAAAAGGGGAAGGCCCTTTCCTGTTTCAGCATGACAATGTCCTCATGCACAGAGCCCTGACCTGAACTCAGTCAAATACCTAAGGGATGATTTGGAAAGCAAATTGTGAGCCAGGCCTAATCACCAAAAATTAGTCCCCGACCTCACTAATGGTCTTGTGGCGGAATAGAAGCAAGTCCCCACAGCAATTTTCCAAAATGTAGTGGAAAACCTTCCAAGAAGATAGGAGGCTGTTATAGCAGCAAAGGAGGGACTAACTCATGATTTTGGAATGAGATGTTCGACGAGCAGGTGTCCACATACTTTTAGCCAAGTATTATATATTGCGAGCTGCTGGCTGACAATGATTTTATAATGTCAATTTGAATGAAGGTAAAGAAACTGTAGTGGTAGTAATAGTGACAATGTGTCTATTTTAACATTCCAAAGAATTTGCAGACGGTGAAGGGAGAAAGCCAACCTTTTCATGTATTCCGTACCGCATAGATATTGTGCAATAACATTATGAATTCATTAGGTTGTTTAAGCATGCAAAGTCCAGAGAAACCATAATACAGTATTTAACAGACTATCTATTTTAAATGAGTTATCTGACAATAGTAGATTTTGCTGGTATGATGCATAAAAATATTTTACCAAATATTAGAACTCTTTAATGAGATAAAAAAATTTAACTGTAGTTTTGTTTTCCTCTCATCATTGTACTTATGTTCAAAAAAGGTGGACTGCAGTTTTGTGGGATAACTTTTTTACAAGGTGTCATTTGAGAACAATATGGAAGATTTTTCACTGGCACATAGGCACTGATACTTATATTTACGTTTTAGTCATTTAGCAGACACTTTTATCCAAAGCGACGTACAAAAGTGCTGTAGTTTCAGGCTTCAAGTGCAATACAAAACTGAGCTATCTTGCTCTATTGACAATGACTGAAAGCAGGTATGAGACTAATGCTGCAAAGAGATAACATATCAATAAACATGCTTAACCAACACAAAATCTACCTGCCATATTCTATACCTAAGCATCAAAATGAGTAAACAACAAAAGTATTCCAAGCATAAATACATGAGCATACAAGCATTTCCTAGGGGGGGGTTCAGGACTGAAGCGTGAGGTATTGTCGGAAGAGGTATGTTTTTAGTTTCCTTGTGAAGGTTTTGTAGACCTCACATCGTCTAATGTCCTCAGGAAGACCGTTCCACCATGTCGGTTCAAGTACTGAGATGAGTCACCCGGACGATATTCACGTCCATAGGGGAGGGACCACTAGGCGTCTGGCAGTGGAGGATCGTAAGGATCTAGTGGGGTTGTATGCTTAAATTAGCGTGCGGAGGTAGCCAGGAGCTTAACCGGAGGTAGCTTGATGAGTGAGGGTGAAGATCTTGTGGTAGATCCGAGCAGTTACATGTCACTTGTTACATAAACACATGTGTGCACCACAAATAAAGCTTTCATAACTGAGTGACTTTGTCGTGCAGCTATTAGAATAACATTTCAAAAGCTGTGTAAGAATGGAAGTCGCAAGGTGCTGTGCGGTTGCATACATCATTTGGACCGGAAGCTGCCCTGTATGCACTTACTTATGCTGAAAGACCTGTAAGTGGCTTCGAATAAGGATGTGTGCTAAACAAATAAATGTAAATCAATAGAACATGGTTTTCACTTGTATAACATCCTGGGGAACACATTAATAGCAGTGTGTTTAAAAGAAAATAGATGTTTTTTAGAGGGACAAAGATACAGTTTTAAGTGTTATTTGAGTGTGCGCTGCAATTTATTGGTGGTGGTGACATATGCAAACACTTTTATTAATATTGTTCAAGTTTATAAGATGCCCCTCATATTGGCAGAAAAAAATTTGTGAAAAAGAAAAACAGCCTTCTTATTGTCTTAGGTTTTCGCTTTAGTTAACACAGTTACACAAGCTAGTGCTTCTGTTTAAATAAGGTGGCAATAAACTTAAGCAAGTGTTGCTTTAAAGCGGAAAATGTTTGTCACAGCGTTAGCATTGTTAAAGGGACATGAAAAACACCCGTTGAGCTTCTTCCTTTGAAGTCCCCAATTAACAACTGGCTGAGAATCTCATCCTCCCGCGCAACAGCCCCAGAAACAGGAAATACTGCTTTTCACCTCACCATGGGAGTTTTTGTGACTGTTAACTCTCTTTTCATGGGGCGTAGCTGGGATTCGATTTTTACTGAGGCAAAAAAAAAATCCCATTCACAATTAAGAACTGAGCCGATTTTTACAGAGGCGGCTGAAGTGAAAAAGCAGCTACGTGAATTTCAGACTGGTTCAAATGTGTATTTGTACATTTAATGTGTGCTAAATTCTTGACTTAAGTGGTTCCCAACAGCCGGGTCATAACCTAAATTTTAGTCACAAGGACGTTCTGAAGGGTCGCAGATAACTTCCAAAAGAATCTGGTTAGGAGCCAGATCTGGGACTTTGTTTTGAGAGCATTGTAAGTGACAAGAAAGATATCAAATCTGGAAAAGAACGTATAAGCCAACTGAAAGATCTGCCAAATACAGGGTGTCCATATATACCGTCATGCTTCCTTATGTTATATGTAATATGTCTTTGCTTTCATCAATCTCTGAGTAACAATGTGAAAAAAACTTAACATTGAATGGTAACTTAAATTATACATAGCATTTGTTCAACAAGTGATAAAGCAAAACATACCTTATAGCAATACCATATCTATAGCAATACAAATTGGTGTGTGTATGATTGGTAAATGTATTTATTTCATTTTGTACTATGTATTAGCCCTGTAACGAAAACATGAATAAGCTGCAAAGTTACCTCAAAAGTGGTTCTTACGCAAGTGATGTCATCCACAAATTCAAATACTATAACTTTTTCTTGATATAAAAGTATACAGTTGGTGTTTTATCCAGTTGATTCAGGTAATAGCTAGCTGGCTATGTTTGTCTAGCTAAGTGTTATTTATTTCACAAGACAGCGTTATCTAATACAAATAGCATTAACTAAGTAATCAACAATGTTATTGTATTGTACGAGTTAGCTGGTTAGCTAAAGTTACTTTGACTGTTTTTTGTTGACGTTTTATAAAACTAGCGATTTATCCAATTGTATGTATTTACTCATGACATACAGCTTGATGGCTATGGGCACTTTCCCTGTGCATGGTCCACTGCAAATTCAGCGAATGCCTGATTGGTCAGTTAGGCGGCCATGGGTAGCATTGATGCACGTGGAGAGCGAAGGCTGGCCCATGTAGTCCGATCCAACAGACGAGCTACTGTAGCTCAATTTGCTGAAAAAGTTAATGCTGGTTCTGATAGAAAGGTGTCAGAACA